>WBNM01032355.1:38675-55933 GCA_013399055.1 Ramphastos sulfuratus | reverse complement strand
CATCTGCAAACCTGCTGAGGGTGCACTGATTCCTCTGTCCATGTCAATGTTTTCTAGCAGCAAAGTCTTAGGATTGCTGTCTGTCTGAAGTGCTGCTCCCACTATCAATGTGAAGTCAGTCTTTGCAGTGGTTTACACTCCTTGAAATGATTTGATAAAGGCTGTATGAAGTCAATAAAGAGCTGGCTATTTTTTTTCTTCTCTGCACATTTCCTGGTTTAGTACCAAAAGAAAAAAAAAATACTTACAAGAAGAACATATATGGCCATTGAAAAGATAAAGTCTTGCCTCAGAGCAGGTATTATTGTTTCTTTCAGGGTAATGAGACCTCTCTGTGAGCACTAATAAAAGCTGCAATATATGAACCTAACTCCTTTTGTACCTCTAACAAAAAAACATGTATTATCTCAAAAGGTTATGTGGACATAAAAAAAATAAAATCTAGTATAAAAGCCACATGAAAGTCAGGGTAACCTCATGAGAAAGGTAACATAAAGTAGCAAATAGAAGGCAATATTTCATGGTAGAATATATAGATCATATGGTGCATATAATGAAACACATAGATTTTTAAGGTGAAATTGCATTCTTTACTGAAACATGTGTTATGTGTATGGGGTATTAAAGAAAATGGAAATGCTTTCTTAGCAATCAACCACAATACTTCACAGCATACAGGGCTGAAAAACATGACATCAGTGAACTAAAACTGTAGGGTCAGGGAAATAGGGGAAAGAGCAATTTCATATGGTGGATGCATGATAACTATAACTTAATCATAGAATCATAGAAGGTAAGGTTGGAAGGGACCTCAAGGATCATCCAGTTCCAACCCCCTGCCATAGGCAAGGACACCTGCCACTAGTACAGGGCACTCAAGGCCTCGTCCAACCTGGCCTTGAACCCCTCCAGGGAGGGAGCAGCCACAACCTCCCTGGGCAACCTGTGCCAGTGCCTCACCCCCCTCACTGTAAAGAACTTCTTCCTGAGCCTAGTCTCCCAACACCTTCCTCAAAGCATATATGCCTTTTCTGCAGGGAGTTTGAGAGGTAGCAACAAAGTGATCCTAGACAAAGGAGTGTCTTCAGTGTTAGTCACACAGCCCTAAAGCATCCTGCAGCAAATGTGCTATCCTGGTGCAGTCTGGAGTCTGAAAATATTTCTGTTACCTAATGCCAGAAACTGTTAGTGTCTCTTCCAATGAAAGACTCTCAGACAATACAGAAAACACTCACAGGCACAATAGTAGCTAAATATGATGGCACTGAAAAATTTCCAGCTATTTGTGATCTGCAGGAAGCAGGGGGCAACACTTTAAGGGAGATGTATCCATTTGTCCACTGTCTCTGGAGCCTCTGTGTATACCAGCTACTCCACATGTTTTTGAAATAGAGCTTTTTCTTCTTTGTGCCCCATGGTATTGCATGTCTGCTTCTAATGGATGGACAAAATTATGCTCCCTCCCTGGAGGTGCTCAAGGCCAGGTTGGACGAGGCCTTGAGTAACCTGTACTAGTGGGAGGTGTCCCTGCCTATGGCAGGGGGTTGGAACTAGATGATCCGTGAGGTCACTTCCAACCTTACCATTCTATGATTCTATGATTCTATGACATCACAATGTATATGTTTTTCACATGCATCTGAAGTAGTACTGAAGTGAATAATAGAAATACCACTTGGATCTGGTCATCAAAAGATTTTAGTTCTGCTCCCACTCATCTCTACAAAATGCTTTGATAGCCAAAGTCCTCTATTTAGTTAAATTGTGGAATCAAATTGGGATCTACATCTAAAGTCCTTCCTAATGTTTGAGTTAATCATACCCACTGGCAGAGGGTCACAGAGAGAGGTGAAGCAGAACCTCTTCCTGCAGGGCAGCAATGGGAAGTAGAATTAGGTCTCTGTCCTTAACTCAGGCACTAAACCTCCATTAGTGAAATGATGACAACCTATTAGGGCCATTCAGACGTGTCCCTTTGGAGCCATAGAGAGCTGTTTAGAAAAGATTAAAGGCTGCTACAAAGGCTGTAAATGAGAATTATCGACACATGATGACTCCAGTCCAACTCCCCTGTCTGCAGCACTTCATGAAGCCATGGACTGCACTGCTCCAAAAAAAAAGGCAAACAGCTTATATTTTCCATCTCCAACAAGTGTGTGATTACCCAAGGGCAGGACAGAGAATGGGACAAGCTCACATCTGTGGAGAACCACCACAGACTTGAGACTCCTCAGAGCTGTGAAATTAGCTAAAAGAGATCATGGTTCCTGCCTTGTGGCAGCAGGTAGACTGCAAGAATAGCGACCATGTCTTCTATGACTGCTGACTTTCATAATGCCATCTCCACTGCTGTAAGCATCAGCAAAAGAAATGCCAAGCATTGGTACAACCACTTGGTTTTATGGTTTTGGATTTGGCTGTTTGTATGCTGATTCTCTAAAGATTGTGTGATACCAGCAAGAAATTACAAAGTAGTAGACTAAAATATTGGAAGAATTTTTTTTTTTTTTCATCTAAATTACCTGGAACTCTGGAAATCTGTGCAGGGTTGGGACTTTTCCGATCGGTGATTTTCAAAAGGGTCTCCTTTCATTTGGTGTAGCAAAGCTGATAGCAGTTCTTGGAGAGATGAAGTGAAGCAGAGTAGCAACACCACAGGCTTACCAAGGCACTTGATTGTTTTTACTGCTTTCATCCAACCATGCAACTCCATTTCTTACTGTGACTCAAATATCATTTGGTTGATCTACTAGGGCTGAGAATTCATAATGCACTGTGGTTCAGGGGAAATTTCATCCCTTGAAAAACAAACCACTTCCACCTGATTAAGTCTTGTGGTTTTTTTCCTGACCTAGGTATTGATGGATAACTAAAGGAATGTACTGAAGTGTAAAAACAGCAAGGAAGGTTATTATAATATCTGTGACACTTTTAATAGAACCACTTGGAGCAAAGTGAGGGAAGTGCCTTACAAACTTTATGCCCCTATCTGACTTTGGTATCTATAGATCTGTTTATGAATAAAAATAGTTATCTGNCATTCTGTGATTCTATGACACTTGGTAGGAGTGGGATACTGCCACAATTTGCAACTGTGAGCAGCACAAATATGAATTCATGAACTTAGGGCATTCTGCATCTCCCTAGTCCCCACCACAGCATAGTTTCAGATGGCCTTAAAATACTTTGAGATGGCTAGCTTGTGTGCTGGCACACTTATTAAGCCTAGAGAAAAGAAAACACATGAGCTGATCTTTCAAACTCATCGAAATCACATATCTCTTACAGTATGACTGATGCATGATAATAAAGGGAAAGTTTCCTTTCATCCATCTAAATGTTTGACTGCAGGGAGGCCCTACTGATTCATGAGCAGGTCAGAGGAGTTGGACTGGGGCTTGGGAATGAAAAGCCCTCAACAAGCAAGCTGGTGCTGCTCCACTTGCTTTTCCATACACCTCCTCTTGGCAGTGCCAGACACGAGGTGGTGCCCTCCTGTGTGATGGTCCTGGAGATGGCTTATCTAAAAGTGCCATGGAAAAGACTATAACAGGAAGTACTTTCCTTCTACTGACTGCCAAGAAGATGAAGACCTGGAAAGAAAGGGATTAGACCTGCAGATTGTGCAGACCTGGGTCTTTGTGGATGTTTTGAAGCAGAGCTTATGCAGGCAGATAGGGTGGGATCACCTCCCACTGTGCTTATTCTAAATCTGATTAATATGCCAAAAAGATCCTGTAAGTCACTTCCCAGATAGCTCTCTCAACATTTTGATTATAAAGTTTCTCAGAGGTCATCACTGATTTTTATTATTTATCCAGATTTTGGATAGCCTCATCCCATCCAACTCAAACAAACACAAACAGCTTGAGGCTAACAGGTGATGATGTACAGACATACCCATCATACTGCAAAAAACAAGTCACGCCCACATTAATTTCCTTTTCCAGCATGGTCAATAGTTATGAGGTTTATTGACTTCACACAACAGCCTGCTTCACAATAAAGTATGTATCACTGTGTACAGACCAGTCATCACTTCTATCCTTATCTTAGTAGTCATAGAATCATAAAATCATAGAATGGTAAGGTTGGAAGGCACTTCAAGGATCATCTAGTTCCAACCCCCTGCCATAGGCAGGGACACCTCCCACTGGTACAGATCACTCAAGGCCTCGTCCAACCTGGCCTTGAACACCTCCAGGGAGGGAGCAGCCACAACCTCCCTGGGCAACCTGTGCCAGTGTCTCACCACCCTCACTGCAAAGAGCTTCCTCCTAACATCCAGTCTAAATCTCCCCTCTGCCAGTTTAAATCCATTGCCCCTTGTCCTGTCATTACAAGACCTTGTCAGTAGTCCCTCCCCAGCCTTCCTGTAGGCCCCCTTCAGATACTGGAAGGCTACTCTAAGGTCTTGTGGAAGCCTTCTCTTCTCCAGGCTCGTGGAGCCCCAACTCTCTCAGTCTGTCCTCATAGCAGAGCTGCTGCAGCCCTCTGAGCATCTTCGTGGCCCTCCTCTGGACCCGCTCCAATAGTTCCAGGTCCTTCCTGTGCTGGGGGCTCCAGAACTGCACACAGTACTCCAGATGGGGTCTGAGGAGAGCAGAGTAAAGGGGCAGAGTCACCTCCCTTGCCCAGCTGGCCAACATCACCAAATGCATTTTAAAAAGAGAAAACTAGGATGTGCTCAGTTCTTGCCAGAAGTGCAGACCTCCTAGGCTCAAGAAATAGTGCTAATCTGGATCCAAAATGTAGATTTGTTTGCAGGCCTGGAGTGATCTTCATTGCAGATTGTCTATGCATAAGAAGCTTTCTACATCAAATGCTGTGTCCTTCTGAAATGCCTGAACCAACACACTGCAGAAGGAACTGCAGTGCCCCACAACTGTATCTGCAACACATCTTCTACAGTNTCTGTGGTTAGCAGTCTGTGGCTGGCAGTCCATCTTAAAGCCCTCTCAAAGTCCCCCGTAGCAGTCTCCAGCAGTCTGCTCCAAGTCTGCTCCAGGTCCCCCTAGATAATGTGTCCCATTGCCATATGTATATGCTGGGGCAATTTGCTCTCCCCTGTTCAAGCCTGCGGGGGTGGGGTAAGGTACTTGACACCTACTCCTTTCACATTCCAAACCTTCGGTGGGGCAGGGACTTGGGTGTGCCCTGCCACAGTCAGAAAACAAAATAGCCCAGACTTAATATTCTCTTAACAAATACATTACTTGTATCTATGTGTTTCAGAAAATTCTAGAGAATCCGACAGCAAAGAGCCTGGGTCATTTTGGAACCAACATAAATGAGAAATGGGCTTTCATTCACTCTCTAGAGTGCCATTGTGTGACGAGGTCAAGGACAACCAAGTTGAAGGACAGCCAGACACCAGAGAAACTTTATTTAGAGCTCAGTTTTGCAATGCACAGGACCATCTGGCCTCTGTCCAGCAAAGCACTTTAGCACATATTTAACATCAAGCACACAAGCAATGCAAGTAGACTCCTTTGGTAGAGGTCTCTTTATGGTTTCCCTTCAGGCATTTCCTGGATGTATTTCTAGGAGGGTGATAAATGCTCAGCAGTCTTTGCAAAGGGCACAAACAAAGGTGACTGCTGGATACATCTTCCAAAATGCAGCCATTTGCCATGCTCATGGTACAAAGTTGCAGATCTTTCTTCTACTCAGAGTCTGGAGCCCACAGCACAGGAAGGACATGGAACTGTTGGAGCAGATCCAGAGGAGGGCCACAAAGATGATCAGAGGGCTGCAGCAGCTCTGCTATGAGGACAGGCTGAGAGAGTTGAGGCTCTGCAGCCTGGAGAAGAGAAGGCTTCCAGGAGACCTTATATTAGCATTCCAGTATCTGAAGGGGGCCTACAGGAAGGCTGGGGAGGGACTGTTTATAAGATCTTGCAATGACAGGACAAGGGGCAATGGGTTTAAACTGGCAGAGAGAAGATTTAGACTGGATGGTAGGAGGAAGTTCTTTGCAGTGAGGGTGGTGAGACACTGGCACAGGTTGCCCAGGGAGGTTGTGGCTACTGCCTCCCTTGCGGTGTCAAAGGCCAGGTTGGATGAGGCCTTGAGGGACCTGTGCTAGTGGGAGGTGTCCCTGCCTATGGCAGGAGGTTGGAACTAGATGATCCTTGAGGTCCCTTCCAACCTTACCATTCTATGATTCTATGATTCTTTATAATATATTTCTTTCCCTACAGTTTCCAAGGCCAAGGTCTAAGTTCAGTGAAAGTACCTAAAACCAAAATCCACAGACTACCCTTTTCCATGAGAATTTTCCATTCCATTCCACCCAGCACCTTCTGTCTGTACAGGAGAAACTAAATAGGAAACTTAATTTTAACAAGGATAATTTTGGAAAGGCTTCTCTCTTCTCATTAGCAAAGGGCAGAAGAAAGATGAATCTTCTGGTGCAGATTTCAGTGGAGTTTAATTGGCTTCAGCTAAGCTACATCAATGCATATCCCAGTACAGTAACTTCACCTTTCATTTAGTAGCCATATACATAAGCACATGCTTATAGAGCTGATGTCACTTGAGGAGCTCATGTGCCCATTTGTTCAACCCTTTTTTATGTCACAGGAGCAGAGATGTGTGATCACAGTTACACTGCTATAACAAGAAGAGTAAAAAAAATTACCACTAACTTCAAATGTTTTATTGACATGTTTTATTTTACAAATGAACAATTTTTCTTGTGATATTTCATAGATCCTCCTCATTCAGACATTTCTCCCAGTACAGATAAGAAGTCTTCAAATTTTCTTTTAGGTATTTTTGTTTGAAGGTTAAATTTGGCAGAACAGCTAAATAATTACAGTTCACCAAAGAGNATTCTATGATTCTATGTGTGATTCATATGAATAGGATTGTCCTGCCTCATTATATTCCCCAAATGTGCAAGACAGTGTTAAAATGTAAACTATGAGTAGGGTTTTATTTGATGACCTCTGCAAAAACACGTGATTTTATAAAACTAAGATTCCTTCCATGTGTGAACACACCTTGAACAAGCCATCTCACTCCTGAATTGCTAGGATGCCCATATCAAAAATCTCTTTGCTCAGATTTAGTTCGTTTAGGAAAAACAACCAAACAGAAAGCTATGGCTGGTGAATGAGCAATTCTTCCCATTGATCTCTGCAAATAATTACTGATCCAAATTACCATGGAGAAGTGTGTTTTCCATTCCTCACCTCCTGCTTAGAAAAAAGGAAACTTAATCATATTCAATTATTGTATAGCGTTGCTGCATGTTGCAAAGACTTGACTCTATTAGGGAGGCAGGAATAATTACATTAGCAATATTGTTACCATGGTGTCACCACTGTTTGGGAAATTTGGTATATTGTAGTAAATAAAATTCAGGCTTCACAATAGCTTCCACAGACAAGTTTAATAAAAATTCCACCTCATTAGGATTATATGTATTAAACATCTGTAACTCTCGTGGCTTGGAGGGAAGTGTCATGTGCTATTGGTACAGCAGCAGCAGACACAGAGATGAGTGAAAAAATGGGTAAGGAAAAAGCAGTGATTTTCCATGGTTTAAAGCTTCTGTTCTTTCTTTTGGATGTGAGACCCTTTTTGTTCTTTCGTGCTCATCTCCCTTCTTGTGCTGTGAAGACTGGTCCGGCAGCATTCCAGGAGGCTTTATCTGTATCACCTTTAATTGTAAGTCTTGCCCTTTTTCTCAAGACCTCAGCCCTTCAACTAGCTAAGGCTACATGAGGTGAGGGATTTTTATGACAGAGGTGTGACTGTGGATGAGGAATGCTTGAGCTTCTTTCTGCAAAAAAAGATTTCTGCGGTGGTTTCTTTGTGATGCAAAGCTGCAGAACTGTTACGTTTCTGCAGTTCATTCCCCATTAAAGCAGTTGTTTTGTGTCAAATAGCTTCATGCTTTTGAAATAATTCAGCTGCTTTTTCTACCCTTTAGTAAACAAGGAAACTGTTACAATAGAGAGGTTTTGTATCTTGCAAAAATGCAAGCATAAATCAATGCCAAGATGCAGTTGCTGCAGGATTATTGCTGAAATGGGATCCTGCGGGCCAGCTAGGTAATGGTATTGTGTTAAGCAACAAAGAAGAGAAATGCTGGTAAAAAAAAGCCAAAAAATTAAAAAAAAAAAAACAAAACAACAAACTAAACCAGGCAATGACTTTGTGAAAATGATGGTTTTGAACTGAGAGTTTGCCCTTTTACAACAGGTCTGTAAGCAGATTCACTCCCTGACCATAGATCTGCCCTGTGTGTTAATGCTGTGAATAGATTTGTAAAGAAATGGAATTAGTTCTATTTGTATGAATTATTTTGGTAACCAAAGTGATTCAGTTCAGATGTAGGTTCAAAAGTAATTAGCATTCTTGGTACAAGGATTTCTTGAGAAAGAGTCGAGGGGGGGAAAGAACTTCCCCTGTGATTTTCTCATTTGATGCCTTAAAATGAACATCAAAAAATGGAGCCTGGAGTTTTAGTTTCAAGTATTTGCTCTTCTCTCTGTATCTTTGTCAATGTATTTTCAAATATCTTTCTTATAAGCCTGTTTGTCTGCAATTGGGAAAGATGTCAGAGAAAGTTAGGTCAGAATAAGTTAATACTCATAATAAATAAGCAAACTTAAACAAAACAAGGCCAAACTCCTCAATTCCCAAATGCCACAGATATTTAATTAATGTGGGTCTTGCTTGCATGCTGATAACTGCTAATGAATATGAATGATTCTGAATAATCCAGGAAAGGATTTCTGAGAATTTTGTTTGCACCTAAGGCACTGTTTGAGGGAGCCTGGCATGGCAGCATGACAGGACTACAGAGAAGAGACTGATTTTGATTTCTCTCCTTTGACCACAAAAGGCAGTGTCCCTTGCAGGGAGCTCTTGCACTTCCATGTCCCGCCAGATCTTCAGTGCTATCGGTAGGTGTCTCTGGGTCCTGTCAAAGCTCATCCCGTGGGATGAATCTGCGACAGCTTGGAGAAACTGGTCCCAAGGGATGCTGTGCCAGGACTGTGAACCAGCTTAGCAAATGTAAAGTCATTTGTTACAGCTGTGAGTGGAGTCGGTGGGTGTCCCCCAGCAGTTGCCTGAAAGAAAAGTTTCCTGCACCTTGATTGGGACCAATCACTGCTTTCTCCCCTAGCAGCAGGGCTTGAGGAATGATAGGGGATAAAAACAAGCCTCAGGGAGGGCTTGCTTTGTTTGACACTGAAGTGTGGATTTAAAAAATATTTTACTTTTGGTGTTCCTCTTTCTCATGTTCTATCTTGTTTCGTTTTTATAGTCTAAGGAGGGAGACTTCCAAACCCTGACTGTGGTCCTTGATTAGACCCCCAATTTTCTTTTAATTTCATCCTGCAGTAGCTTGGAAATAAATGCCTTTATTTCAACTAGAAATGGATATCTTTACACACCTGCCTTAAAGTGCAGAGTCTGACCTCAAAAACACTCATATGTATCTCTTTCCTGCTCTTAGTGGGCATTTGGTCAAAAGACATGTCCCAATATATTGTTGCAATCTCAGTGTAATGAGTGCTTTGATTAGGATTGCTTTCATTAAGATAATTCCTTTTCTATTCCCTATGGAATTGGAAGGGTCTCAAATCGATAAGAATTTTACTTGACAAATCTCCATCACTTACTAAAGAACACATTTTCATTAGAAAATTTTCAATATCCTCAACCAGAGGATAGATTTTTCAATAGAAATTTTAAAATTACTTTACAACCTCTTAGTGACTGTGACTATTTCTCAAAGGACATGGAAGATATGAAGCTATTATGGCAGGACATGCAAGATTTGGAGCGAGCTGCAATTACAAGAATAACTTATTGGTGTTTATTTTCTCCTCCTAGAACATACAGGCACAACACAGAGCCAAGATTTAACTTGGGCTGTTTGGATACACTCTCACATACATCTCTGCAGGGTTTTACTTTCTGCCTGCAGTGCCTAAGCAATTCAGTACATCTCTGTTCTGCCATGGAAGATGTATGAATATCTGTGTCAATTGTCTCAGCTGCCATCCTAACTATGAAAGCTGGTCCTTGCATGGTCCCAAATCCCAGCCCATGGCTCTCAGCCTGTGACAAATCTCCATCACTTACTAAAGAACACATTTTCATTAGAAAATTTTCATTAGAAAATTGAGTCTTTGTTGCATCTCCTTCTGGCTCCTGATTTTTGTTCACACAAATGGTCCTGACTATTTCACATGTTCTTAGAATCACAGAATCACAGGATGTTAAGAGTTGGAAGGGACCTCCAAAGATCATCTAGTTCAACCCCCTCTGCAGTAAGCAGGGGCATCCTCAACTAGATCAGGTTGCCCACAGCCCTTCAGCTTGCATCTCCTTTTTGAAATGTCTTCTCACTTCAAAGCATAACTTACATGCAGGGGATTCCTGCTGCCTAACTTCAGACATCTGCAGAATAGCTGACTAAACCTGAGCCAGGTGGCTAGGCTGTCAGTACTCCTTTCTATTGCAGCCCTTCCTTCCTACCACTGTTTGGCAACCTGGTAAAATATGGAGTGGAAATCAGCTACTAAAACCCATTTACTGGCTGGGTAATCCATTTCATTCAGAAAGATTGGATGAATTGTTCCCTGCAAATTCCTGTAACTTTCCTTTGACTAGCAATGAGACCAACTCACAGGCAGATGCCTACATTTTTGATTTAAGAAGAACAAATCCCCACCCCCCCCCTCCAAAACATCTACCAGTGGAATGAAAATATGCTCCAGAGCTAGGGCTGATTAGAGCTATGGGTCTGTGTAAGAAATTGAAGCTGCATGAGCAACACTGCTATAATAGAAAGAGAAACCTCAGTGACAGTGGAAGAAGGTGGCATAACCCCAAGTATGTAAAGAAATTTCCTGTTCTTTGAAAGGAATGCTCTCCACTTCCAAGTAAAAACTGACTTTACTGATGTTAGTACTTCTCATAGCAGCTTAAGTAAGTGTGTATTATGAGCTCAACTACGCTGGTTTTCCTCAGTTGACAGACAGTAGCAAAAGGAAAGGAGAGGCTTGAGACAGAACATGGGCCACAAGGTAGATGGGAGCCAAGGGTGAGCAAAGGCTGCTTTACCCAGAAGTTGCCCACTGTAAGGACCCCTCTGCAGGGTTTTTAACTCAAACATTGGTACAGTAGAAAGACGCAGCTGCCTTTGCCCACGCCGATAGCAGGCATTTGCCCACAGCAAGGCATCTCTATGTGAAGGACCCTCTTGGTGGATGTGTGCAGTGTAAGTCCAGATAATGAGATGCATATTGCTTCATTGGCAATTCTCCACCAAGCAGCACTTCAAATCTTTGCCCCCAATTTGTGGGCTGTGTTTGGTCCATAATGTACTTATTTTCAAGCGTCAATTTTAATTTAATGCATGAGAGAACTTATTACCCCTGGAAGATCTAAACAGTTAAACTAGGATCTGTTAATTCCTCCTGAACAGTTGACAAGTGGAACAATACTGCACTGTGATTAGTTTATGTGAAGACTAGTTGAAGCCCTGGGAGTCATGTAGTGACGTCTGCTCTGCAGGCATCAGATAAAATAAGCATCTGGGTGTTTTTGTTGTAAAATTTTATGGCAGATAACTTGGAGTTAGAAAGGTTTGGAGTCCTGGGCATCCCAAAGTTTAAGGTTGCTTAATTACTGAGTTTTGGAATGTTTGAAAGATTAATCACACCATTTAAGTATTGCTGAAGAGGGCAGATATAGATCTAGATGTAAGCTACAGATAATCACAGAATCACAGAGCATTAGGGATTGGAAGGGACCTTGAAAGATGATACAGTCCAACCCTCCTGCCAGAGCAGGATCAGCTAAAGCAGGTCACACAGGTACACATCCAGGTAGGTTTTGAATGTCTCCAGAGGAGACTCCACAACCTCTCTGGGCAGCCTGTTCCAGTGCCCTGTCACACTCAGAGTGAAAAAGTTTTTCCTTATGTTCATGTGGAACCTCCTATGCTTCAGCTTGCATTCACTGCCCTTTGTCCTATCACTGGACATCACTGAGAGGAGCCTGGCTCTGTCCTCCAGACACTTACCCTTCACATCTTTATAAAGATGAATGAGGTCACCCCTCAGTCTCTCTTCTCCAAGCTAAATAGCCCCAGGTCCCTCAGCCTTTCCTCAGAATGGAGATGTTCCACTCGATCATCTTTGTGACTCTGCTCTGCACTCTTTCAAGTGCTTCCCTGAGGTGCTTCTTGAATGGAGGGACCCAGAACTGGACATAATACCCCAGATGCAGCCTCACCAGAGCAGAGAGATGGTGAGGAGAACTTCTTTCAGGAATTGAACAAGATCCTGTGAAATAATTTTTTAGGGACCTTCTCTGTTTTGTTAGCCTTTCATGAGGGATGTTGTGTGTGCATCTTCTTTTGCTAGGAGACAGTTGTGAGTTTTGCTGAACTGGTGAAATGCAGTGACACAGACTGTCCTGCCTGGGAGAGGATCCCTGATGGCTTTTATTTGATTCTTCCTGTAAGGAAATGAAAGGTCACGCTGGCTGAAGTAGCTGGTAGCTCATTATTGTATATGGGAAAACATAACACTTACTGCTGCTATGAAGACTCCTTCAGCAGGAAATTAATGAGAAGGAAAACCACATTCCTCAAAAAGACCATAGTGATTTGCATCAGTGAAGAAAAGCTGTTGTGAAATGCTTTCATACAGACCTCTACTCACTGAATAAGATCACATTTTCTTTGTTGGTAAAGATATTTGAAAAAAAAAATCACAGCTTGTGTTTCAGTGGGGAAAAGTAACAATAGCAGTTCTTATATTTTCCACCAGCAGATCTTACATCACATTGGTACCACCTTATTCACAAGCAGAAAAAAACCCAAACCTCTTCCAGATCACTCAGAGATCAGTGGCTCTGCCAGAAATAGAGTCCAAGTCTTCTGAAATCTAATTCAACTCAGCTTGACATGTGAGACTTCTGANTTCATCACCCCAGACCCCCAGGTCCTTTTCCTCAGGGCTGCTCTCAGCCATTCACCACCCAGCCTGGAGTTGTGCTTGGGATTGTGCCTACCTAAGTTGGATATGCTCCAACTTAGTGTTTTCAATGATCTTAGTTAGTTAGTTAGTTAATTAGTTACTATTTTTTGTTTGTTTAAAGTAAGGCAATGTTTGTTCCCCAAAAGTGAAGCTCTTTTGTTTCTCACATAGCAATTTTGATGGCAGATAATTCTATCATGGTGGTGCCTGGGAGCATAGCATGCTCTAGAAATGATTTTCCAGACTTTTGGTTTTCCTCATCCTTGGCACATTTACTGGCCTAGTCATCACAGTTCTCTATAGTGGAGATGTAGAGAAGTGGGAAATGGCCAAGTCCTTCAGATATGTCCTGGGAGAAACCAGCCCTTCTTTTCCCTTTCACCTCAATGGGTTGCTCATGGCAAAGTCTCATTCTCCCTCTTGGTGTCTGTATGGTGAGGAGATGGGACTCTGTTAGCCCTTCCCTCTAGCCATGCAGGATGGAGAGGCAGCACTGCTTGCTCATCAATATTGTGCCTGCAGGCAGTTGACATTCAGTCACCTCACAAAACCTCAGCCCTTGTGATAAGCATTATCAGGGCCTGCTATGTAAGGACCCAGAGGGCAAAGGAACAATAATTCTCCATGAACAACACCAGACTTGAGGATTTCTGCAGACAAGGACCTTGCTTCAGTGGGTTCACTCTGCTAGGCAGTGAATAGCTATGAAGAATGAAATGACATGGGTAATAGCCTTGCATTTCTGAGAATAGCTTTCCAATGGGCAGCCTGCCAACTTTGTGAGGAGGAATTCCCACATCAGGTGAGATTCTTCTTGGGTTCCTTTTATTAAGGTGCAATATTTTAAGTTGGAGACTGATTTGAAATGAGAAATTACTTTGGACTTTCCTGGTTTATTTCTAGCCACTTTAAATAAAGCAGGTTTCAAAGGTCTCTGTAATAGAAAGTGTGACACAGAAGGAGTCAGTGCATAGTGAAAGCAGTAATTGATGATGGTTGAAACTGTCAGATTTGCTAGGAGCAGTGATCATCTAGTCAAGGGAAGCAAAATAAATTTCATTGAGAGCATCGTGTTTCATTGGATGTGACTGGAGCTTACTACTGCATTGCAGCCACCATGGGCTGGCACAGGAGGCCCTGAGTTGCATTGCAGCATGGTGCAGCAATAGATGGATGTTCTTGCACCCACTTATGTAAAATTTCAGGCTAAGGGTGTAGGAATGCAGTTGCATAGAGGAATAATTCAGCCTTGCTTCTCAGATGAGATTCCTTCCTGCTGGTTATGCTCTGGTTGCAGCTTCAGGTGATCACCTTCTTCTAGGGACGAGATCAAAGCCTGGAGCCTTCTAAATTATCTCATCTTGCAAACATGGCCTCTGTTGAACCATGCCATTTGCTTGTCTTGCCAGACTGAGTCAAAGCCTCCTCCTGATTTCCACTTTCCATGTTTTAATGCAGGGCTTGTTGACTGCTTCCACAGTCCTAGAAGAACGTCTGTAGCCAGTCACCTTTGTCACTGCATTTAAATGTTGATACTGTATTTGCTATTGTGCAGATGAATATAAAAAAGGTTCAGGCTGTGGATGTACTTCATACTGAGAGGAGGGAGGGGACATTTTCCCCCTCAGTGAGTCAAGGACCATTAAGGATGTGACATCTGCACTGGCAAAGCTGTGCTTGCATCTCCTAGGAAGTGGAATAATGATTGCTGTTATTAAAGCCACATCAGTTGTGTTTCTTTTTTTTCTGAAGATCTTAGAAAGAAATATCTTTCAATGGGAAAGAGGAAATCTGGCTAGATGCTCCTGAGGGCACCAAAATGGAAAGTATCTATGAAATCTGGAGACATCTGCCATGAACAGGCTCTCTGAAGGATGTAGCACAGATTAGACTCCTGACAAAGGATACAGCAAGTTATCAGAATGCTGTGAGAGAGGAAGAAACAATAGGCAGAATTAACCTCTTCATAACCAAATTGTTCAAGTGTATTCATTCATTTCTTCAAGCTATGTCTTTTAGGAACATTGATAACTATAATGTGGAGCATTAGGTGTGTAAATGACATCTATTTTTTTCCACTTTAATGCAAACTAAAGGAGATTTCTTAATCATAGAATCATAGAATCATAGAACGGTAAGGTTGGAAGGGACATCAAAGATCATCTAGTTCCAACCCCCTACCATAGGCAGGGACACCTCCCACTAGTAAAGGGCACTCAAGGCCTCCTCCAACCTGGCCTTGAACCCCTCCAGGGAGGGAGCAGCCACAACCTCCCTGGGCAACCTGTGCCAGTGTCTCACCACCCTCACTCCAAACAACTTCCTCCTAACATCCAGTTTCAATCTCCCCTCTGCCAGTTTAAACCCATTGCCTCTTGTCCTGTCATTGCAAGACCTTGTCAATAATCCCTCCCCAGCCTTCCTGTAGGCCCCCTTCAGATCCTGGAAGTCTGCTCTAAGGTCTCCTCGAAGCCTTCTCTTCTCCAGGCTTGTGGAGTGACAAGACATCCCTCATATGTGATCCCACTGGGGTCAGGAAGAAGAAGAAATATCTTTTGATTACCAGGACTATTCAAAAGAGCCTTTGGAGGTGAGCAGGAGCCTGGAGTGTCCCCAAGATGCCACCTATACCAGATTTTCCAGAACAGTGTACTGGTTTGTTGAGATGTTGTTGTTGTTGTTACTGGTTTGGTTTGGTTTTGGTTGTTTGGGTTTGGGGGGTTTGTTTGGTTGGTTTGGGGTTTGTGTGTGGTTTTTGTGTTGTGTTGTTGTTGTTGTTTTGCTTGTTTGTTTGCTTTTCACAAACAAATTTATCACCAAGCCTGCTGGTAGAAGCTCTGCAGAACTTTCAGGACGATGTTAATTAAAGACATTACTTTCTGAGGATGCTGTGAAAGGTGTCTCTAGCTAAAGGTGTGACCCTAGCTTCCTTCTTAGTTTGGACTGAGGACAACCAGGCATCCACCTCTGTTGCACACGTCAGGAGACCACATCTCATAGCCCTCAGTGCGTGCTGCAAGTCACCAAAATATGTATTACCTCTGCTGACTCATCTACATGCAGAGAAGTGAATGGCATTCCCAAATATGATCCTGATTTCCCCACAGACATCCACGACATATGCAGTATTTTGGGGTGCCCTGAGTAATGGCCAGGCATTTGTGTCTTTGCTGATCACATGCAGGCAAGAGGGAAGGAAGAGATCGTGTCTATGTCCTCCCCAAGAACTGCTTTGTTCTCATTTTGTACTCCATTTTGCTCATAAGTGATGCTGCCAAGTGTCCCTGTGGAGCAAATAAGAGATTTGGGGCATAGATACTACATATTTGATGCACAAGACTGATTTATAGGATTGGAAGCTAATTAGATTTCAGTGATAGGGTGTAAGTGCTGTGTCACTCTTAATAATTGGGTGATTAATGCCAGTTAACAATAAAGCTACCATGATAAAATGCAGTGGAGCTGAAGCCTGTTGTTTCTCATTAGCAATCAAGGACAGAGCACTTGATTTTGCAGAAGATGATGTCTCGTTATATAATGAAAGACTGTGGACATGACCCAGGAGAGAAGATGAGTCCTGAATGATGTGTGTCCATCCAGCTGAATGTGTGAGGCCACCACACACACTCTTCCTACAGCATGCAGAAAATGGATGTAAATGGCAAAAGCTGTCCTCATTAAGTACTCCCATAGAGGAATTTGGCACTATTCATATTTAAGCACTGAAGTCACTGCATTGGCCCAAACAGTGCATTCCTCATGATTTAGGGGTTGCAAGGTTGATGTGTATGGCCAGACATTATTTATAGAATCATAGAATCGTAGAATGGTAGGGTTGGAAGGGACCTCAAGGATCATCTAGTTCCAACCCCCTGCCATAGGCAGGGACACCTCCCACTAGTACAGGTCACTCAAGGCCTCGTCCAGCCTGGCCTTGAACATCTCCAGGGAGGGAGCAGCCACAACCTTCCTGAGCAACCTGTGCCAGTGTCTCACCACCCTCACCGCAAAGAACTTCCTCCTAACATCCAGTTTCAATCTCCCCTCTGCCAGTTTAAACCCATTGCCCCTTGTCCTGTCATTGCAAGACCTTGTCAGTAGTCCCTCCCCAGCCTTCCTGGAGGCCCCCTTCAGATACTGGAAGGCTACTCTAAAGTCTCCTGGAAACCTTCTTTTCTCCAGACTGCAGAGCCCCAACTCTCTCAGCCTTTCCTCAGAGCAGAGCTGCTGCAGCCCTCT
>WBNM01032355.1:0-38237 GCA_013399055.1 Ramphastos sulfuratus | reverse complement strand
CTGGGCTGCATTAAAAGCAGTGTGGCCAGCAGATTGAAAGAGGTGATTCTGCCACTTTGCTCTGGTGAGGCCTTGCCTGGAGCACTGTGTCAATCTGTGAAGCCCTCAGCACGGGAGGAACATGGACCTGGTGGAGCAGGTAAGGAGGTGGGCCACAAAAATGATCGGGGGCTGGAGCACCTCTGCTGTGAGGAGAGGTTGAGGAACGTGAAATTGTTGAGCCTGGGGAGGAGAGGCCTAACAGCAGCTTTCTGGTACCTGAGAGGGGCCTACAAGAAGGCTGGGGGAGGGCTGTTGGCAGGGGCCTGTAGTGATAGGCTGAGGAGCAGTGGTTTGAAATGAGAGGAGATTTAGGCTGCATATTAGGAGGAAGTTGTCTATCATGAGGGTTGTACAATGCTGGAGCAGGGTGCCCAGGGAGGCAGTTGAGGCCTCATCCTTGGCGATCCTCGAGGCAGGGCCTGACAGGGTTCTGGGCAACCTCCTCTGACAGTGCAGTGCAGGAGGGCTGGACTAGGTGACCTCTGGGGCTGCCTTCCAACCCAAACCATTTTGTTGGGAGTATTTATACTGAACTGCTGATGATGTGTGCCATATTTCTGGCTGTGAGGTGCAGCTACTGCACCTTTTTAATCCATCTCCTTAGCACATTCATGAGGCTTTGTGGTATGTACAGAAGCTCAGATCCATTTCTGTTTGTTGGGTGAGGAGCCCTGCCTCAAGTGTAAAGATACATTTGGCCCAATGCTGTTGCATAAATGTCAGCCTATCCAAGAGGAGCCAGAATGGCATCAGGGACTTGTAAGAAGCAAATGAAGCTGGAGAAATGTGAACCTGTTGTTTTTGAAGCCTGGTGAGTAGGAGTCTGATCCTCCGACTCTGATATTAGTTAATGGGATCTGAATGCTCAACTCCCACACACAGCTTTGAAAATTTACTCCATCTGCTCTGTTTCTTGTTATCTTGCCTTTTCCTTTTTTTTCTCTCCCAAAAGAGAAGACAGAGCCTTCTCTTTTTCTTGAGATAAGCTTTGAGAACTGCAACAGTTTGAGTACGAATGTTAATTTTACCAAAGCCAGTTTTAATACCAAGTGAGATGTTGGTTTCTTCTCTAGAAACACTCTATCTGCATTTTAAAATAGATCTGTGTGGTAAATGAAGGTACAAGTTTGCAGATGCAAGGTAGCAGTAATGGCCAGATTAAAAACTTATATAGTGCTGATTTTATCATCTATCTCTGGAAAACAGATAGGGATCATTTACAAGGTTAAAGGGTTACATTTTATTGATCTTCTGGAGTTCACTCTATTTTTCCTCATGTCCCTCTTATTACATCTCTTGTGCACACAAGTAGCTACAATTCCTTCAAAACAGGCTGATGGTATCAGCTGAATTCAGAGTGACTTACTGGAGCTGTCAATTTAAAGGAAGTTTGTGGATGAAACAAAAGCCAATTTTTTTTTTTTTTTTTTGCTAAAATCTCTTTCCATCTTTTGTTCTTCTGATTCCTTTTTTCACTTTTTTTTGTCAAATGTTTCCTTTATCTGTTTTTTTTTAATTTGGTTTTTCTTTGCATTTTCCCTTCTGCTTTTTTGTTTTTCTTTTGTTCTTGCATTTTTGTTGTTGTTGGTTTCTTGGCCTTATCAAATGGCTCTATTACTGACAGCATTGACATGACTCCTCATTTCACAGTCTCTGATAAAACAGAGCAGAAAATTTTACCCAAGCTATTGATTTCCACAGAGTATCCTAGAAATTAGTATAAATCCTATAGAATTTATACTCCTTTTTTAAAAAAACTCAATAAGGGAAACCCAGACACTCTTGTGCTAAGGAAATGCACAACATCTTATCCTAAGTTAGAGCCCTGAACTAAACTTTGTATTAATTAGCAAAGCAATAAGCACATTCAGGCTCATTATTTGTTAAAAGGCACACAGCACTTATATTTGTGCAGCAATTACTCAGGCATTGGTAATATTGAGGCTACAAATTGCTTTCTAGATGCATTCCCAGAGCATAAAACAAATGCATAATATTTTTGTTTAACAAACATCACTACCTAGTATGAACTACACAGGCCTCTATTTCTGCCATTTGCAGTGAACATAGCATTAAATATGTTATCTGGATAAGCACTTGCCTAAGAAAGCTTGACTCATAATGCAAGCTGGGAGCAATAAATTGATTTTAAGTTAATCTGACATTTTAAAGGAAATTTTCATTATCTAATTCATAAGGAGCTGTTCTGAGCGACTGAAGAAAACCACTTTCATTTTGCTTAGATCTGGCACTGTAAAAGGTCATACACTTGTAAGCAGACCTCCTCAAATGACAAAACACACTTGGAAAGATTTGCATTAGCAGAATTAGAACATTTAACTATATTTTAATGAAAACAGTCCATGTTTTTTATCTCTAAAGAAGGAGAGGATGGAAGGATATATCTGAGAGGTTAAAGTTCAATTACCTGTTTCTATGTGTGTGTCACTCACAAAGCTTAGTAAATAATTGACTTTTTTTTATATTTGATTAAATTTAGAACCAGAAGGAACATTTCAGGTCCATCTAAACCAAATGCAATTGTTTTCATTGTCTTTTTTTTTTTCCCCCCCCCAAATCAAGTATTTAGTTTCCCTGCCCACAAAAAACACATAACATCTTTATTATGGGAGTACAATATTAGCTACATGTCTAATACAACCTCATTATAAAGTATAGAATTAACTGAAACAAAACATTTTTTCCTTTTTCTTCCCCGCCCCCCTCCCGATTTTGTGTACCAAATGTGAATACAGCTTGTGAACAGCTTTAGCCAGTCTGGTTCTGTGTGTTTTTTTGGTGTCTTTTGCCAATGTGACTGCATTCCTCAGTGCTTTAACAGAATCACAGAATATATCTTGTTGGAAGAGACCTCAAAGATCATTGTCATTCAACCCAGCACTGAAGGGTCAACACCAGTCTGTAAGCACGAAGTCCACATGCTGCTTGAACACCTCCAAAGATGGTGACTCCACCACTGCCCTGGGCAGAGTATTCCAATGTTTGAGAACCCTTTCAGTGAAGAAATTTTTCCTAATATCCAGCCTGAACTTCCCCTGGAATAGCATGAAACCATTTCCTCTAGTCCTGTCACTTGTCACTATGGACAAAAGGCTGTCCCCCTCCTTGCTCCAACTTCCCTTCAGGTAGCTGTAGAACCACTTAAAGTTGGAACCCATCTAAATACTTTCAGACTTCTCCCCTGTTTTAAGCTCACTACAGAGTTTTAAGCTAACTACAAAGCAGGGATATGGGAGTTCTGTTGCCTCAGAAGAATGTGTCCAATGACTAAATGCATTCAGGAATATTTTTTTGAGATGCTCTCATCATGGGAGAAAGGAGGTATGTATGACCCCACTGACTCTGCCATCCTTACTGAGGTTATACGAGGCTTTGCAGAACACTGATTTCAGTGGTCTCCCAGAGAAGATCCAGTTGGCATACAGGGGGAATTCACTGTTGCCTATCTTGAAGCAACATTTCTTTTTGGTACCATTCATTTGCTGATGCAAAGCAGAGAAATTCCTTATTCTCTTCATTGACTTCACATGTCTTGCTAAACTCAGTGCAAGAAGGTAAAGGGGCTGTTTCACCTCTGCATGGCACTATCTGCTCAAATACTGTTCCTCAATACAAGGCCTTCTGGTGGATGGGTGCAGCACTGTACCAGGATGCTGCATCAGTAGGCTGGGGCTCCTCAATGTGCAGTCAGTCCAGACAACAAAACCTCCTGCACCCATCTGTGTACGGGAACCCTCCCTGATGTCTGCATGTCCAATTGGAAATTGCCTTAGCATTTTCTAAAGCTCCAACAGAACAAGCATCTTGCTAGCTATTTTTCACTCTTGGGAGATGCCTGGTGCTTTGGTGGTATTTGAGCATAGCTGGTTGTTCAGATACCCTCCAGGGGAGACCTATCCAATGAGGACATCACCCTATGATGAGAGATTGAGGGAGATGGGGTGCTCAGCCTGGAGAAGAGGAGGCTCAGGGGAGACCTTATTGTTCTCTACAACTACCTGAAAGGGGGTTATAGCCAGGTGGAGATTGGAGTCTTCTCCCAGGCAACCAGTGACAGAACAAGAGGACAGAGTCTCAAACTGCACCAGGGCAGGTTTAGACTGGATGTTAAGAAAAAGTTCTTAACATCCACAGCAAGAGTGGAATGAGCTGCCCAGGGAAGTGGTGGCATCACCATCCCTGGAGGTGTTTCAAATGAGGCTGGATGAGGCACTTAGTGCCATGGTTTAGTTAATTAGAAGGATTAGGTGATAGGTTAGACTCACTGATCTCAGAGGTCTATTCTAACCTGGTTAATTCTGTGATTCTGTAATGATTACAAAATCCTTTGAAGATTTTAAATGAAGGAGTAAGTGGAGGTGAAGAGAGGTATTTGGCCTAGTTTCTGGCAAAGATGGAAGAGTCGTTATTGACAATATCAATGAGGTTTCTGTCATCTTGTTGGCCTTGGAAATAGATTTACTTTGGTATAAGGCTGCATTTTCATGTTTGTGTAGAAAATCTAACACCCTGAAGCAAGAACTCAAAGAGGTTGCAGAACATTTGCATTTCCCTGGTCAAGAGAGGAGAGGTGTACATTTCATGGTTGTACTTCAGCTACTCGATTCTCAATTTCCAGATGCTGGGCTTGGCTCTTTCCAAGGACACCCAGTTTGTCACAGGCAGGTAAAACTCACTGGCCCAGGTGACTGTAGTTGAGCCAGCTGAACTTGGTGTTTGAGTTTTGGTGGTTTGGCTTGTTTTTCTAACAAGTTATGACAAGCTAGATGCTATATCTAAATGGGTCTCCTGTGATGTCTTGTCTCTGTGGTGGCTTCTGCACGGATCCACAAGAAGTTCAAATAGGGGAAGACCATATGTACCCATGCTTGACTTGTACACTGTCTGCTCAGATTAACAAGCAATAGTGGGCACTAAATCAAGATGCATCTGCCTTCAGAGACTGGAGACATGCTCTGCTCTGCAAAGTGTTGGGTCAATAAGGCTGTGACCCTGTATCTGCCCCATTGGTCTCACCCATTACACAGATTAGGAGGAGAGTAGGGCTCTCAGGGCCACATTAAGCATGAGATCAGCAGTGTAGACCTCTACTGAGAAGGGACATTACTTGCATTTATGATCATGAAGTCCAGACAGGATCTCCTGGGCCATATGCTGGTGTCCTTGGATAAACTGTGTAGAAGCACTACTTCTTGGAATCTCAAGGAAATGCAATGACAAATATTTCTGTTCTTTTTTTTAATCCCATGCATTAGTCATGGAAATAGAACATCTTTCCTGGGTGGCAGTCACTGTAATTTTTTTAAGCTTTGACTCTGTATTTTGCTAACAGCCACTCTAAAGGCACCAATCTTCCACCCTTCTACCTGTGCCACTTCATGTTGTACTGAGGTCACTGGGGAAATAAGAGCTGTCAAGTTGTGATAATGGTGCAAAACTCATTGTCTGAATATTGCATCTCGCCATGGCCTTTGCATATCTGAGCACTTAGGCACTGTAGCACAGGGACTGTGCAATGTCATGGAGATATCTCTGCTCTCAGCTCAAGCATGTACTTCCCCAAGTGTCAACATCTTGCAGAAATTAACAGGCAGTTGCTTATCCAAGGGAGGGCACTTCAAGTAAAATGCACATCTCTGAGCTACCAGTTCTTTGTGTTTGTAGAAGAGCTGAAATATATTTTCTCAGTGAGAAGCTGATCTAAATCCTCCTTAATTTCAGCAGGAAAATCTATTGAGCTCAGCAGACTTTAATTTAGTTACTCAGTGTAGCTGAAAATTCAGAATAAAATATTATTTCACATTTATTTGCTTTGGAAGGAATGAAGGAAAGGCTTTCAGCTGTTTGTGTAAGCAAAGTGGCAGATTTAAGCCTCTGCTGCAAGGTTTACAGCAGAGCTGTGTCTAAGAAGGGGGAGGATTTTGTATATTAATATCATGTTTGAATCTGGAAAAATAAAGGAACAAAAATTCAAAAGCATAACACTATAAAGCATTGGGGTTATATGTGTGTGGTGACAAGTGTTGTACCACCATCATCCTTCAAAGTGTGTGTTTTGCTATGCTTGCTTCAGGAGGCTGAACCACAGCTTTCCTGTTTCCACCCTATAGCTGCTGTCAAATGCTTTCTAGAAGGTTAGTGGGAGATACTGTCCAGAGCACAATGTGATAATGCACATATGCCTTCTAAAGGAAACAATGGCATCAAACTAGAGAAGAATAGATTTAGATATGGTAAAGAACTTGTTCTTAACTTCCAAAGGGTGATGGAATGTGGAACAGGTTACCCAAGAAGGTAGTTGAGGCCTCATCCCTGGAGATTCAAGGTAAGACTCTATTAGATCAACCTGATCTAGTTGAGGATACTGCAGAGGAGGTTGGACTAGATGACCTTTAAAGGTTCCTTCTAGCCCAAACCATTCTATGATTCTCTGCAGTACCTTGGAGACAAGATGTTGGGTTTGTGGTAATTCTCTGAAGCTGTAAAGGCTAGAGATAAACTCCTTGTTCTGCAGTTGCTGAAATCTGAAGAATACCTTGGGGTTACATCTGCAAAATGATGTCCTCATGCTCTGCAAAGCAGAATGACACAACATCTCCAGCTAGGTGTGGGTAGCTATGTACTGCCAAGAAGTGCAAGTCTTGTAGACAGCTTAGCTGTCAGAAGTTTGAAATCTCTTGGCCCACTGTGGGGACCAGGTCATGGTGTTGCACTGTTTTGGGATGTCCCAGCCTCTTGCTAGGTATTTGACTGAGGCAGTTGTTCTTTGAGTAACTTTCACCTGTATCTTCCACCTCTTCTTGGGTTTCTGAAAGAGCAGTCAGCATGTCTGAGCCCAACAAATGCTTTTGGGTTGCAGACTTCTCTGGTACCACATCAGCTCAGTTGGATGCTGGTGGAGAGCATCCAACTCATCTAAATCTCTAAAGGCAAGGACATGGAAGAGCTTTCCATCTCCTCACTGGTCAGCATCATGGGGCATGCTGGCCCTCCATTTGGCAGTCTCAGGGTCTTGGGAGAGGGCTTAAACACATCCCAATGTCCCTTGTGCTGATGTGATTTGTCAAGCTCATCCCTGAACTACACTGGCATCTAATACATTTCACTTCTCTGGGACATACCTAAGGCAGGAGTCAGTAACAAGTGACTGAGAGATGGTAAGGATGAGGAGCTTGATAACATGCTTTAACAGCAAAACCCTGCATGATGATGAGGAAAAAGTCAGTATTTTTCTTGCAATAAGATAGAGCTGCAGGAAGGCTGGGAATTGACATTCCTAGTTGCAGACTGACACCAGTATGAATTTCTCCAGGGGCTTAAACTTAGTCTATTCGACTGTCTCCTAAAATGGAGATTAATTTTGTCTCAATATCCCACCAGTTTATGTTCCTGGCAATCAAAAAAAAAAAAAAAGGGGGGGGGGGGGGGGGAGGGGCAAGGAAGAAAAAGGGGGGAAAAAAACCCAACCAACCACCCACTCATCTGGGGAAAACTGGACATACAATATTCCTACATGGGCCTGGAGCCTGAGCTTCCAGCTGCCCACAGGTGTTGTAGGGAAGATCTGATAGATAAAGTGGAGATCTGAAGTATCTTTCAAAACTGAGTTATATGGGCAACCATAAGTATGAAACTGGACTTAGGATTCATAAAACCAACATACATTATGAAGCTGCTGCACTGTGAAATCACTGTTGGCTCTTTAATACCGTTAAGCATAAAATACAGTAACTGTTTTGCAAACTAATTGCCAAGAAAGCAGAGGCAATCTATCTTAGCATTTGTTTATATGCAAGGAGGTTTTATAATCTAATTTGCAGATTACCAGCCATGATATTTAAGGCAATTAATGGACTGAACTGAATTGCTCACTCCCTTATGTGAGGTTTTCACAGAACATATTTCTGGACTAAGGAAAGGTACTTAAAATTCTGCACTTATTCTGTTTATTAATGGCCATACTCTCTCAGAACTGTAGATGATACCTAGTGAACACACTTCTGCTTTTATTACTACTCCTATGAATTACAGTTACAAGTAACTAATTTATAAGTGAATAAAACTAATTGTCCTTTTTATTTTAAAATTTACTCCTGTTAAATATAACACTGTTACTCTGACTACATTATCATTCAGTTGCTATTTTGTAAACTCTCAACACTTTGGTAACTTGCTTTGGCAAGCATCAATATACAGATTGCTGTAAATATTCTAAATGCAGAAAGCCTTTGCATCTTACTGCTGTCAGTGCATTTTTTTCCCAGTTTCTAAACTACTAGTCCCTCCATCTCACCATGGATTGTCAGCTCTTCAGTGTGAGCAATGCATCTTACTCAGGTCACGCCACAACAATTGCTGCTGAAATAGCCATGGGAGTTTGAGAGGTTACAGTACTGTGCTGGAAACCAAATGATGAATACNACTCTAAGGTCTCCTTGAAGCCTTCTATTCTCCAGGCTGCAGAGCCCCAACTCTCTCAGCCTGCCCTCATAGCAGAGCTGCTGCAGCCCTCTGAGCATCTCCGTGGCCCTCCTCTGGACCCGCCCCTTCTAAATCTCTGATGGATATCCAAAACACAGCTGTGATATTTACAAACAAGTAATTCTGACAGATCAAGGATGAATGTTCATGCTGACTTTCACATGTGAGTCTGTGTTGCTTTCATTTCTCACCCTAAGGCAGGTCAACTGCTTCTTTGGGTACCCCATCCTTACCACAGCCTTCAGTATAGTTTTCGTGTTCATCTAAGGGAACTTCCCCCAGAGTAACTTTTATCTCTTTCTGGGCTTACCTATATTTGTTACCTATGTTCTCTATATTTACCCTGTATCTGAAGCCAAACTAGCAGTTACTCTATCACCCTCCCCAGCAGAGAAGCCCCACAGGTTGAAATGGAAATGGATTTAATGAAATAGCCAAATTAATGTCAACACAAAGTATATAAAGCCACATTCAGTCCAGCAAATGTTCGGGAGTCACACCAAACAGGAAGATGGTCCTTGAGAGCAGGGTGAGGAGGAGCTTGAGCAGGAAACTCTCCTTTCATCCCCACCCCAGCTGTGAGCCAGCCTGGATCANCTTATTCTGTTTATTAATGGCCATACTCTCTCAGAACTGTAGATGATACCTAGTGAACACACTTCTGCTTTTATTACTACTCCTATGAATTACAGTTACAAGTAACTAATTTATAAGTGAATAAAACTAATTGTCCTTTTTATTTTAAAATTTACTCCTGTTAAATATAACACTGTTACTCTGACTACATTATCATTCAGTTGCTATTTTGTAAACTCTCAACACTTTGGTAACTTACTTTGGCAAGCATCAATATACAGATTGCTGTAAATATTCCAAATGCAGAAAGCCTTTGCATCTTACTGCTGTCAGTGCATTTTTTTTTCCCAGTTTCTAAACTACTAGTCCCTCCATCTCACCATGGATTGTCAGCTCTTCAGTGTGAGCAATGCATCTTACTCAGGTCACGCCACAACAATTGCTGCTGAAATAGCCATGGAAGTTTGAGAGGTTACAGTACTGTGCTGGAAACCAAATGATGAATACTTCCCCAACCTATTCACTTTCCTTTTCTTTAAGGCCAGATTTTGCTCTGAAGTAGATGAGGCATTCATTAATTGATCTGATATAGGAGTGATAGAAAATAATTGGTAATAACTTCTCTGGTCAAGTGAGGTACATGTAGAATGCCTAGCNCTGAAGCCAAACTAGCAGTTACTCTATCACCCTCCCCAGCAGAGGAGCCCCACAGGTTGAAATGGAAATGGATTTAATGAAATAGCCAAATTAATGTCAACACAAAGTATATAAAGCCACATTCAGTCCAGCAAATGTTCAGGAGTCACACCAAACAGGAAGATGGTCCTTGAGAGCAGGGTGAGGAGGAGCTTGAGCAGGAAACTCTCCTTTCATCCCCACCCCAGCTGTGAGCCAGCCTGGATCAGCTGTCCTGGCTGACTCAGAACTGCTAATGACCAGCAGCTATGGGTGAAGGAGCCCTAACTGGCTGGGTTTGGCCAGACCTCTCACTCATACATAAAAGTTAGATGACTTCTGATCTAAGGACAAATTCTGAGAACGGACTGCTTGCAGTAACACTTGCATTGGGGTAGCCATGATTTGCTTTGTCTTGTCTGAATTTTTTGCCCTAAGGCAATATATTGCAGAAATCACTTTACTTAATATCCAGCCAAACAAATTCTGTCTGGTGCCCACACTGTGCATAAACTATCCTGAGTCTGAAAGGGATTTCACAGGTGAGTTATGGATGGGACTGAAGAAATGGACATTCAGTCCCTGGTAGCATTGCAAGTGCTGCTCTTAAAGGTCCTTTGGGGCTTGAATTCAAAGTGTAGAGCCTTCAAATCTTCACTTTCCAGGCACTGAGATTTGGTCTACTTGATTTACAAAGATTTTTCAGTAGACCAGTTTCAAAAGGTCAAAGGTACCTTTCAGACCCAAGGACAATGCACGAGGCAAAGACTGGAAATTACATACCCCCTATAACCCATGGCCACTTGTATGCAGTCTTGTACATATATACTCATCTATGTTTGTGTTTGGGTTTTTTTTTAATGGCACTTGGGTGGGCCTAAAGATCCATGTCATGTGTTAACCTGAATATATTTAAGAGGTGAATGGGTGCATAATGAGGTTGTATTGGAGGACCTAGGATCAGGTTCAAACCACCCTCCCAGGAGGGCTAACCCTTTACAGATGTGCACTGAGAAGAAAAGAATTAAAATGGTCAAGCTGTGTCAAGAGGAAAAGTCAATTGCATGATATGTACAAATATGTAGCATAATGCAGTGAAGGTGTCAGGTCTCATCTGAGATTATGCAGGTGGTGTTGGCCAATAATCTTCAGAGAAGACAGATCCTGGATGATATGGGTAGCAAAGGGTTTCTAATGGAAAGAGGCAATCTTTTCCTTGGCAGGCTGCTAGAAAACCCATAAAGGGCAGAACAAGGGCTCAGAAGGAAGTTGCTTATGTCAAACACATCTAAAGATAAAGCTAGAGCTACTTCAGTTGAAATATAGTGTAAGTACAGAGATTGAGAGCTGGTTATGAACAAATATAGATTAGAAGTTAAAAATATTTGGTTAAAAAAAAAAAAGCTGTTAAGCTTGTCAGTGCAGTTATGCAGAGGTTGACTGTAGAAGAACTAGCCTTCTTGATGAGAGATCACTCTTCCCTGAGACTCTTTTAAATAAATACTAGAAGAATAAAAAATAATTTTTAAAAATTTGAGAATGGAATTGGTTGAAAAGTGCTGCTTTATTTCACTAAAGTTGCGCTTGCACAGGGGCAAATTAGATCAAGATAGCCCAACAGATCATGCAACAGCACTGGGGAATCAATTTTCAGAAAGCAAATATAACTGCAGCAGTGATGCATATTTGCAGATTGCACACCCTGTGTTGGGCCTCTGTGTTCAGCTGGACTTGAGGTATCTGAGTCTGCTGAGGCCATCATCTTATAAATGTCTAATACTAAACAATCATAATGTGAATCTCAGGCCTTTCAAATTGTGTGAGATGGTTATTTAATATTAATTACTATGCCACTATTAAGTCATACATTGAGTTATGACATGTTTTTTTTCCCAGTCATTAACCTTCAGGTTTTCTTAAATTAGGGTTGTCCCAGTGCACCATTAGTATTAAGTTCTTGCATGCTAAATTAAATAGAATATAGTCTGCAGGTCAGCTTTTGGAATGCTTTTACACTGGGTTTTTCTTGTAATCTACATCTTTCTTCCAACATGTTTAAATGCCACAGGCTCCTTCGTGAAGTAGAGGAAGTTCAGAGCTTTGCTGGGAACTGGGCCCTTCAAGCTTTGTGTGGGCTGTGATAACTGGGTGAAATGGGAGCTCAGATGGAAGTTGTATGTAGGTCTGAGATGTATGAGAATCAAAGAGTCCAAGAGTTTAGCCCAGCTGCAGGCTGAAAATCATGGATGGTGGGAGATGCTAGGTCTGGTTAAACCTGACCTGTTCAGGACCAAGACTGCTCCAGTCCTGGTGAGTTTAGAACAGAAAGATGTTAGAGATGCAGGGGCTGCGGCTGAGTGTCAGCTCCCACTGATAAGTATCTCCTGCTGAGTTCTATGCATCCCAGATATCAGATGTAGACTACTGGGATTCCCAGAATCTTTCACAGCAAAGGCTGAAGAGGAATCTGCAAGTCAGGAGAAGTCTTTCTCATATTGAAAAGCAGAAAAGAATAGACCAACCTCATCTCAAAATTGATAAAAGCAGTAGTGCCTGAGGCAACTGACCTTGAGCCTGTTACTTTGAATTCTTACTACTGTCATAAGCCTCTCTGGACACTCCAGGTCTTGTACTTACATGCAGCAGCTTTTTCTGGTCTGCTTAGGTCTCTTGAAAGAGACCTAAGGCTGAGCATTGCCTTCTGATTGGCACAGAGGCCACAGGAAACTTCAATTCTTTTCCTGGCCCAAGTAGCTGTTTGATAGGGAAACCTGGAGTAGTCTTCCTGCTTTTCCAGGTCTCACTGTTACACTTGTGGAAGAGGAGTGCAATGACCTTTACTCACAAGAATCTTTTTTCTCTAGTGATAGTCATCATCATACAGAAGTGTTTTCAGAGGATCCAAGAAACATCTTTGCCTCTAGCCATGGTGGCATATCTTGCCCGTGTCCTTTCAATGAGAAGATAGTTTGAGGGCTCTCATTATTCCAAAGTAGTGCCTATCAGAGCTATTTAGTGTTCAGACGTAAGTCATCTCGGGAGTGGAACTGCTAGCAATGTAGCTTGCACAGTTCTAAAGACAAATGATCTAGGAAGTTTTGATCACAGAAACATTCAGCACTTGGATGAAGGCAAAGCTTCTGGTTTATACCATTCACGTACAGCACTATTTTCATAGTGAACAGATGCCAAAAAGAGCAAGGCAAGGGAAATGTGCCAATCAACAGCTAAACTGGAAACCAGAGATGAGTCTGAGCCTGTGTCATTATTGAGGTGTCTACCTAGCCTGACTAAGTTTCTAGCAATATTTTCTATAATATCACCTCACTGAAGAAGGCAAGGGAGTGATGTCTCAAACACTTGGTAGGGAACACTTCACTAACTTCTCAATCCAGAGTAATGGTGGAGTCAGAAGCTGACCAGAGACCCTTCCCTTCTTATATCCCCATACAGTGGCTTCGTTTGACAGTCTTCTGGCTCCATGAATGACATTTTGCTTCCTATGCAGTATTTCTTTAGCAGCTTGGAGAATCACCCTTATCTCTGCCCTCCTGGGANTTTTTTTTAGCAATTGTATTGATGGTAAGGAGCACAAGAAGGTAAGGAGAAGAACTAATGCAGGAAGTTCCTTTCAGATCTTTTTAAAAGCAGAGCGAATAGTTCACAATTAATAATTTACTTGTTGGCATCAAGCTGTGGTCTTCTTTGGGGATATGCTACAAGGACAATGTAGGGTACTCAAATTTGTCTGTTTGGCTGATGTGAATATTTTTGTGTAAATCTCTCTGTCTTGGTTAGGCATCTTTGACATCCTAGCTGTTGTTGCTTTGTGGCAGTTAGTGGTACGAAGTGGTTCCTCCTCTGTAGATTAAAGCAGAAGCACTTCTGCCATAGCCATTCATAATGCAAATTTGATTTCTGTGACTAACACATACTTGAAAGTAATCATCTAAGTTCTGGCAAACAGTTGAGATGCATGAGTGAGTGAAAGAAGTTCACTAAACTTAGACAGCATTTTCTGCTCTTTAAACACCACTGAGAGCTCATTGTCCTTTAAATATAAGGAAAAATATTGACAAACTTGGCATAAACTTTGATCCATCTCAAATTTCAGAGATGCTTGTTAGATTCTCTATTGATTTCTTGGATGGGTGATGGTGTAAATGGGTGTGATTCTGGATATGTCATTGCTTATGGTAGTACGGTCAATTTTAATTGACTGTTTTTCTGCCCACACAGTAGCAGAACTGAAGTTTTCTTTTTAAGTCCTTGGAAACTGAGGTAAAGACTATAATTCTTCTTGATCAAACATTTTTCTCTGTACACATTTTTACTTAAATAAGTAACCTCCTGGTAGTTGTTATAACACTAGACAACATTTTATGGGTTTAAACTGGCAGAGGGGAGATTGAAACTGGATGTTAGGAGGAAGTTGTTTGCAGTGAGGGTGGTGAGGCACTGGCACAGGTTGCCCAGGGAGGTTGTGGCTGCTCCCTCCCTGGAGGTGTTGAAGGCCAGGTTGGAGGAGGCCTTGAGTGACCTGTACTAGTGGGAGGTGTCCCTGCCTATGGCAGGGGGTTGGAACTAGATGATCTTTGAGGTCCCTTCCAACCTTACCATTCTATGATTTCATTCAAACATGCATCTGTGATGTGAAAATGCAAATCAGAATTCCTATTATGATTCTGATCTCTCATAAATGTCACAGGTGACTGGAGGGATGGTTTTGCTTTTTAGTAGTTAAAATATATATGGTAGCAATACAGGGGAAATATGCTTTCACCTCATTGAAACAAAGAGCTCCTGTTTACTCATTAAAGAAGAAAACAAAAAACAAAACAGGAAATAAATACAAGAAATATAAGCTCAGTACTAGCCGAAATTAAGTCTTTCAGTTAATCCATTAATAATGCCACCCTCCTCTTGGCCTCTAAAGCCTGATGAGTACCATAAGTCCCTATCAGGTGCTGTATGTCCATGAACAGTCAACATAATGTGCTTTTAGCAGAGGATTTTCCAACCACACTGCATTACCAAAACCTCAACAGACAGCCCCAGTAACTACCAGCTCTAATGTTCATAACCCATTGTGGCATGACGTATTTATGCTTACAATAACCCTGTCAAAGTAATGTCAGTGACAACACTGCATTAGGAGGATCCCTCTGTATATACCAGCCTTCAAGTGCTTCATGTCATCTTACTGGTACCAGTTTTTCTGAGAAGTTACTTTATTAACCATTTGCAGCACCTATTTCTTAAAAAGTATAAGTGGGGAAAAGAGACAGCTAACAAACTCTTTCCTTCAGCTATCATACCTTAAGCCTTGAAATGAAATGACATCTGTAGTTTAAGCCATCTATCCAGTAAGTTCTTTTTAAAAATAGTTGTTCTTATCTTTGCAGTGAATAATGATCTCTTTTTTCCTCTTGTGCTACGAAATTTATTCACCTAAACAGTAGAAAGTGGCAAATCTGTAGGTAAGTTTGCAAGTGTGATTTGAAGCCATAGATCATGTACTTGTGCACAGATGGCTCCCTACATATGATCATTACCCTGAGACTTGCAGAGCTCAGGAAAAACCTAAAATTTTTCCAAGGACACCACAAATCATAACTAACTCCTAGTGCTTGACTGGGATTTTAACCTGCTCAGCAGCAGAGTGAATTCAGGAGCTAGAGACTTCCAAAGTCTTCATTTTAACTGAATCCAAAAGTGTAGGGGTAGGATGATTCCTTTAAAATTACTTGGCAAGGGAAAATTCTTGCTTCTCAGACTTGAGAGTTACTGCAACCACCTCCTTACAGAACTTCAGACTAGAATGGGGTAGGGAAGAATGTAATAACCTTGGGATGTATGTCATAGTACTCTTCAAAAACATTTAGTTACATATTGTATAATTTGACACCTTGAGATGTTTTTAAAAACTTACCTTCCTCTTTTATTGTGCATATTTTTCCCTTTCAAGAGACGTTAAGTAACCTACTTCTCCACTCCTTGTAACAGCCACAACCTGTTCATTTTCAGGGATGAAGACAAATCTTGTTGAAGGGAAGGGAGAAGTTCACATCATTTAAATACTCATAGCTTTAGATGACTGAGGTGAAGAATAACCCACTGCACTCAGCCAAAGTGGACCTTATGGTCAGAAAGCACTGTGAAACTCTTCTTTAGCTCCCTTACTGAAGCCCAGAGCTCTTTAATGCTTGGGTACCGTAGCACATTTGAGAAACTTGGCCTCCATTCCCCATCAGTGGAGATGACTTGAATCAAAGGGCAGAGATAAGTGTGGCTGGTGTCACAAGTGTGCCTTCGCAAGAGCTTTGCTTGCTGCAGTATGGGAAATTAGGTCTCAGACACAGCGCAGTAAATGCCACCCCTAGGTGTGACATGGTGTACTTTCCTTGTGTGTTGAAGTTTGTACTCCAAAACTAAGGAGAGGGAACTCCAGAAGTGGCACCCCTGTCCCACACTTCCTGGTAGAGAATCTGCTGGGGAAAAGGAACCCTCTGCTATCACCATGCAACATCTAGGCATGGTGCTGCAGCATGTGGGACATTTCACTGGTCTGTGTAAAACCCCAGGCTTCTTTCTATGTCACATGTTATGCATGCCTTAAAAGAAAGGTGGTCCCCAGGCTCAGGAGTAGTATGCCAGGGGTATGGGTCTGCCACAGATAATCCTAGGGCAATGTCTGCAATCTCCCATGTCTGTGTGTCCCCTCTGTGAAAATATGGTGATAGGAGAGCAACAAGAGATCGGGCAAATGAGTACTCCAGTGTGGTACATGCCACAGGTGACTGGCCAGATGCAGCTTTCAGAGCACAAGGACTGGATGTCTGCTGCCTGCCTTCATGGAGACAGTAATTGATTCTCTTTTCTTTCTTAGTGCCAATTTCTATAAAAGTTGCAGGAATGACATGTGTCAGGGAATTTAGCTCTGGTTGAATTTGTCTGAAACTTTTAATTGGGCTTCAAAATCATAGGAGCGAGGGTAGGGAATTTGCAGGTGGGAGTTAGAAGATGAACAGACACTGTCACTACATGAAGACTGGTATTTAGGAAATGAAGCCAAAATTCTGCTTGTTCAGAGGAGAGATGTGAGATTTCATACACTGAAGTCTGGGAGTTTAATGAACCCTACAAAAGAGGGGTCCTACAGGTCTGGCAGGGCATGTCTATGTGACAGTATTGGCCTTCTGAACAGGATGCTCTCTTTCTTTTTGAAGGCTTTCAGCAAGCCGCCTTCCATTTACAGCTAGTATTTAAACAAGGGGCTTATTTTCAAGGCTAATTTGTCTTTGCGTCTCAACTGGCCACATTTTGACAATTAGCCGTCTCTGCCCCCCTGAGCTGCAGGAGCTCCACAGGGGATTGCAGCTTGTTGCCTTACGGTAGGAGGGGAGGGGGGGCTGCCTGGCTGCCGTTTCCATGCAGTACAGGCAGCGTGATCAGAGCGCTAACACAACAGCCTGTGTAATTACATGTTTCTGGGAAGTGTGCTAGCTCCACAGGGAGCTGAGTCCATTTGGAGAGAAGGAGGAGGAAGAGACTTTTTTTTTTTTTAAGGGGGGGAGTTAAGGTGAAAAGGGTCAGTGCATAACTCAGCTCTCGCTTGAATATGATAAAGGTAATTGTTGCTCTCAAGTGAACGCCGGGTGCTTCCTGGCTCCTCTCACTCGTTGCTCATGTCTGTATTATGCAGACGTTTGCTTTCCAAACCAGGCGAAGCAGGGCTTGGCAAGAAGAGAGAAGAGATTTGACCCTGTTGGAAGCGGTACGTTGCGATATTTGACATTGTTTCTGTGCTCGCATCACCAGGGCAGGGAGGAAGATGCAGAGTCAGAAGCATGGCAGGTTTGTGCTACCTAGGCGTATAGAGGATGAAGGAGAATGGCAATTAAAAGCCATTAATGATAATTTGGGTGCTGAGGAGGATGGCTTGGACCTAACCTGTCACGTAGATGTTTGATACGTGTCCTGTGTTGCTGCTTCTTTCTATGGCATCATGTGCCTGAGCTTTAAATATCCTGCATATCTTATTTCTCTGTCAGGCTCTCCATTTAATTTTCCTCTTCTCTCTAGTGTAAAATTTGGCCTAGCTTAAGCTTCTTTCCCTGGCTGAGAAGGTTATTTCCTTCCCTTCCCTTCTCTTCTCCCCACCCCCTCATCCATCCTCTCCTCCTCTTGCAAATGCTCTCCGACCCTGATTTGGGATTCCTCTCCCTGCAGTTAGCTGTGGGCTCTGTGGATGCTCTGCTGTGACAGAGGGCCGAGGGCTAACCGAGTCGTCAGGAGGATTTGTATGTAGGAAGAGAGGAGATGGCTGTGCAGCGTGCTCCCGAATCTGCTCTGAGCTTGCTGATGGTAAGTGCCTGCTGAAATCCGGTTGGGAAGGGGAGGGTGGGCGAGGGGAGCTGCACTCCATGGATTCAGGGCACCAAATACATGGGAGGATTTTGTGTGAGCCATCGCATGGCTTTTACAAGTCCTGGGGAGCTTTGCAAAGGGCTGATTTGGTGCTCACATGGAGACAGTCCTCCTGTGATGGGTTTTAATTCATCTGGACCACTGTCCAAAGCAGGATTTTGAAGTTCACCATTCCAGCAGACCTGACAGGTGCTTTCAGAGTTTATCCTGAGTGGTTTTAAATTTTGTTCATTATATTAGTGTCTTGAATTCTCGCATCCTTCTGCTTTGTCCTGCTTCTGCCCTTGCTGATTGTGAGACAACTTAAAAGATGAGAGGGACAACTTGATTTCTGTGGTGGTTCAGAGGCATGTTGTATCATCTGAGGAATGGTCCTTTAATGCAGTGAATCGCCATTCGACCAGCTGCAGACAGTCAGATCTGCTACTGACTGCAGACCCCAGGGTAATGACTAGTATTTATCTGAGCTATTTGCTACAACATGTTGAGCCACTGACCTACTTCTCGAAGTTCTGCATATTTATAATATTTTAAAGAAGATTACTGATCAAAACACATGACTGAGCCCAGAAACATGCTACTGTCCGGCTGCAATTAAAATGAATGCTTCTGATGGGGTATTAGAGAGTTATTTAGTTTTACTGATTTTATTTTTTTCTCTCTTCTACTGTTGTTCCCATTTTGTATGCAGCAGCATCAAGCATGGTTTTAATATAAGACTTCTGCTGGAGATTTTTCTGCCTAGATGTCCTTGCAGTGTTTCCACTGGAGAGTTATGAGCAAAGAGCATGTGTGTGCACATGTCTGTGCGTGTAAATGCATAGATAGATATACATTATAGATTTATATAATTATTATTACTGGTCTCTCTGCTGACTGTATTAGGAAATGAGCCTTAGCACTCAGAGGCATGATGAGTTTAATAATGGGAGTGCTGCAGGATAATCACCCTATAGTACCTGAGGTTGTTAACAAAGGTCAAGTTAAAAACTCCAAATTTTATGTCTTTTCCTCAAAAAGCTAAATGTGCTTTTAAGTGTCAGCATGGTTTGTTTTGCTAATGACTGACTTGCTGTTTAAGCTCATTTTGTTTTCTCTTGCTTACTTCTGGCCTCCCTGGCTTTTTAAATGGCCTGTTCCTATGTCTCCTTCAAAGATAAATTGATAGGTGTCTGCCTCCCTGTGTCATTGGTATATGCTTTTAGTTTCATTACCTTCTTAATTCTCAAGTTAAACCTCTCCTTACACAATCTCTGTGCTCATTGAAAAAACTTTGTCAAACTCTGGTACAGTAATAAGCTGCCCACGTTTTTTCTGATTTAAAACATGGCCTTCTGCAGCTACATGGCCTTGTCCCAGTTGTCACCAATCAGAGGTGATTGGAGCATTTCTAAAGTGCTCTCTGATAACCTAGACCCCTCAAGACTCCTAACCTTGAGCACAGGCTGTTGTCGTCTTCTAACCCTATATGATTGGGCTGGATTGGAGGCTCATAATCAAATGACCTTTGACCTTGTTGGATGGTTGGGGCAGTGGTGGTAGGGATGTGTTTTTGGATTGTGAGAGGACTCATGTAACTCTTTGGGCTCTGCTCCACTAACTGTGGGTGGCGAAGGTAGTTTAGTACATAAAATGCTCCACTTCGCAAACTGCTGCTTTTGCCTTAGATTTTTCTTGGGTTGTTAATCAGTTAACAGCAGAAATCTTGTCCTTTCCCCTCTGCTCTGCCTTGGCTTTGATTGCATGCTTCATCAGGCTCCCATCGAATCAATATTAAATTCTTGCATAATTCATCCCACAACAAGCAGCTTTAATAGCATCTCTTCTAAAAATGCCACCCTCCAGAGGTTAAGGGAGCAGATGTCTTCAGGAAATCCACAGAAGTTTAATACTTTGATGAGCTTTCTTCATTGAGAGAGTTTTCTTTTAGCACTGACCATTATTTCAGTACTGCATTTCCCCTGCAATAGGATGCAGAATGTGCATCCAACCATGCACTTTTATGAGATCTAATAATCAGCAGTATTTGGCAGTGCTGAATCATACTTAGTCTGAAAATATCTCCTTCTCAATGGGGTACCTCAAAGCACTTCTGTGTTGTAGACAAAGAAACCAAGGTACAGAACCCTGGAATTTGATGCACTGAATTGGATGATCTAAATTAGGACATTGCTCATCCTAAATTCTTTCTGGTCAGTTAAGAAAGATGGATGTTTCCAAGGAAGAGAATTTTGTTCCTATAGAAAGATATGTCATCAGTGTGCCCCATCAGAGAGCACTGCACCTTGGACCACATGGCATTTCTGGGTGCCATCCACGATGATGGATCACAATGACTTAGCTGTGTCCTGTAAATCATTCCCAGGACATACTGCTGGCATGGCCTAAAGCAGCTCCCAGAAGGCAAGTTAGCAGGAACTGTACATTACTTGTACAGTTGTTAGCACACTGGAAAATCTCATTAAACTTGCAGCCTTTGGTGGACAGGTCCTGCTTCAGTTTAGTACAAAAATATTGACCTTTTAATCTCAGCTTAATCTGGATTTATTCTGATCTAGGCAGTTTAATACTCAGGTGGGGTTTATTCATTATTTTTAGGGATTTATTTTCTTTTTTTTTTTTTCCTCGCAAAGCCTCAATAAAGGTGATTTTAAGTCTAAATCATATTTTTCTGATGCAAAGGTATTGTTTTCATACAAAGACTGGAATCAGCAAATATAACTGCAACTGTTCCATTGGGGTAAATGACTTGTATTACAAATGACTCTGGATTCTGCCTCATCTGTAGGATTCCTGTTTCTACCCTGCTCCAGAGACTGGAGCAGATGAGAGATGTTGCCTGGTTCAGCATGGAGGGAATAGGACTGATCTGTACCCAAAGTGGCTCTGCCTGTAGCATTATCAAATCATTAAAAGACAGATTCCTCAGCTTCTGTGAACCAAGAGGAGGGAGCATCTAAGCATGAAATAGCAAATATTATGTCTTGTTAGGAATGATAACACCTGCTGTGTTAAAATCATTAATGCTGATGGGAGTTAAGTGCAATACCAGTAGGATTTTATGTTTATCTTATTAGTATACTGTAAAATTTTAATGCTGCAGACATATTGATTGTACAGATTTTAGCAGCACAATAAGTTATGAAACCTGGTGTCTCTCAAGACAGAATTACTGCATCTCATGGAAATAGATCTTAAGGGCTTGACCTTCAAACTACTGTAGGTCATAACACTAACAGTAATTAATCAGTGTTAAATGACAACGGAAGTTCAGATGAGCAAAGTATACAGCTCAGTGTATACCAATTAATTAAAAATTATCTTAAAATGCTAAGGAAGAGGAGAAAAGCTAGCTCCAGCTAGCCCCTCTCACCTTCTCCATCAAATGGAACCTTTCCCCATATTTATATTCTAGCTTTGTTCTCTCTGGCCTGTATATATAAAGTGCTTTCATTGAATAAATAACAATGTACCATTTAGAAAACAAGTGCACTTGTAAATTAATTGTAAGTGCTTGTTTTTGGAGGAGCATCTTTTATTTCAGTGGACATTTCATGTGTCATGTTTTTGCACTCTAACATTCATTATTTTGTGAGTTTCATTCGAACTGAGGCTGAAATAGAGATGTATGTGAGATGTTCTAGAGGTGACCTTCACTACATGATTATCTCTATATTTCAAGTGGGAAAGGGCTGCCAATAGGAAATTTGAAGCTGTGGTTTTCATAAGGCCTGGGGTGAAGAGTGAGAAATTGGCTGGCCAACCCACCATCAGGGCTACCAGCCCTAATGTTTCCTTGTTCTACTGGTTTGAAAGCATTGCAATGGATGGCTAAGGGAGACACATGCAACAGGAATATTTGTTAAAACTGCTCAGTTTCTAAACCTTAGCATAAGTAATTGACACCTGAGTGTCACTGTCCATGAAAAATCAAAATTTGCTGCTGTGCTTCCAGTCCTCCTTTTAACAATGGTTCTGTATCATCTTTCTGTCCTTTGTGCAGAGCTACACTGGACCCCTCAAACCAACGTGAATCTCCTTGGTCTGATCCTTCTTTGAAAATGTAGCACTGAACTCTTTAAAACATATTCAGAGATTACCAAATATTAAAAAACAAAAGCTATGCCCTGCTTGGCTGGCCTCTGAGGTGTTGGACTTGACAACGCTGCATTTCAAATTATTTCACATTTGACTACAAAGTTTTTATGGCTGGTCTACTCCTGTGAAGGGAAATTGGGTAACTAACAAAAAAGATACAGAGCCTTTAAGCCTCATTTACACCTAGGACTGACCCACACACACCCCATAAAGTTATGTTCTGTTTCACTCAAACCTCTGAGCAGATTGCAGCAGCACAGCTCAGCTTGAAGGATCATATTAAAGCCTTTGGGAGCAGCAAGGTTGCAATGGAAGGATGAGGTCATTTTCTGCCTCTCTGATCTCAGGCTTAAATTATCTCTATGTTGACAATATGCAAAAGCCCATGACATTCAAGTCTCCTTGCTGTAACCTTGTCTACAGATCCCATTGACCTGGATGGCAAGCTACCCTTGTCTCCACCAAAACAAACCCCCTCTCATTCCTTGCTGTTGCACAGCCTAGAGATTAATGCAGCTTTCATCTGATGTTGAAGCAGTGTGACATGTCAGCAGAGCCTGAGCCATGCACAGGTCTGAGTGTAAGCAGCATTGTTTGGGAAGGAATAATGCCTTCCCCCAGGAATTGGCTGCACCACTGACATCTGGCTCTCTTCAGCTTCATGCCCAAAATGAGGTCCGTGGGGACACTTGAAAGCAAGAAGTGATTATGCAGCCCTCTCCATCCTCCTTTTGGAGATATTTCCAGAGTGCAGGTGTGTGGGCTTCATACACAGCCTTCCCAGAAGGTCTGGGCAGGAGACGATAATGCACCATGGCACCTGGAGGTCACTGGCAAGGAGGAGTACCAGCAGGAATCTCCCTCCCTGGCTCCTTCCTTGCTCCAGCCAGGCAGTAACTTGCTAATGGGCTTCACAAGCAGCAAATAGCTGAGCTGTGCTGGTTGCTCTTTTAGAGGATGGGATGAGAGCAGCAAATTCTTGCTTGATGTTTTATGGCTGCTTGCTACTGTGGGCCATGAATTTAGCCATTTCTTATTAAGTTCCCTTGTAGCACTACATTCTATCAGAACTTTACTATATGCCACCATAAACTTGCAGTCAAACTTCAGTCATGGTGATTTAATTCAGATGAGATTAAACATTCCCTGAACCTCCCTGTGGTGGATGTCACCTTTTACCCTTCTCAGCTGTGGGACTACAAAACTGTTATTCCTTCAATTCTACTATCAGTTTTCTTTTCCTTGTCCCTCTGCATGAATATACTGTGGAAGAAGCAGACCATAACATTTGCATAGATGAATTCTCTCATTTATTACTATGCTTTCAAACAGGAGTGAGAAGGATTACGGTTTTAGTATCTTTGTTTTTGTTTTGGGTATGGCTTATGTCTTTTTATTCCAGCTGCTCATTCTGAATGGCTGGTAAAATTATCCCATCAAAAATATGGCCATTGTTTGGGGGTTTTTGGGTCAGTTTATTTTTGTTGTTGTTTGTTTCTTTGCTTTTAATGATGCTATAGTGCATCATTATTTGAAGAAGAGGATTAGTGGGCACTTGAGTAAATGATCATTATGATTAATCGGAGCCTTTCTATAATTAGGAGGAAAGTAACATATTAACAGATTGAGAAGATCACTACATGACAACTCTTGACAGTATATAAAGGAATAATGTCACTCTGGCTTTTTAAAAATAAAATACATTGGAAAACTTGATGGATATCCCTAAACCAAAGAAAATGTTAAAAATGCTGTAATTGCCACAATTAAAATGCAAGGCCATGAATAGTTGCTTGTACACAGGAAGGACTTGCAACATTAGACATTGCAATTTTTCAGTTCTTTGCATTCTGGTTACAAATTCATACTTTCATAATTACTGTACTGAAAATTTCTCAACATGGCAACAATTCAGTCCTCTGCCAGGCTAATGTGGTTAGCTCAGAGATGTAGAAAAGCCCTGCGTGGGTCATTCCCTGGTACATCCATGAAAATTCAGATTTTTGTGATTTGGCACACACAGTTTTTGTGCTCAGGTGGCCAGTCTTGTAGGTGCTTATGAAGTCTGACAGCACCAGTGATGGTTGCTTTGTTTCATGCGTCTTGCTGAAAATGGAAGCCACCAGATGGATGTGGGGTTAGTGAGAGGAACTGAACTGAGTTTTGGTGTCTTTGCAGCTAGGTTGCTGACCTCAGCTCTGCATGGTCACAGTAAATGCTGCCAGGGAATGAGTGTTTCCTTCCCTGCCATCACTGGCAAACCTTAGGTAAATATTTCCTTTGTGCCTTTGCAGACAGATATGTGGGGGGCAAAATGGATACATCTTAATTCTCTCTGGTTTTAAACATCAACAATAACAGAACTTGCAGAAGTGAGCTGAAATCAGTTATTTTACAAACAGGTTTTAATCTCCAGAGAAGATGACTGCATAACCTCTCTGGGCAGCCTGCTCTGTCACCCTCACTGTGAACAGGTTTCTCCAAGTTGAGGTGGAACTTCCTGTCTAACAGCAAGTGAAATAAGTAATTCTTGGGTTGGTCTCAATGCACATGAAGTGAAGATCTTGCCTGCCTTTTTGAAGAATTATATCATATTAGGTAGTTCCACTGAGAGCCCTATTAGCACAGACTGTTCAGCAACAATGTCCAAGACCACATAACATTCCCAAAACCTTGCTGGAAGGCCAGATCTTTCTCACCAAGAGGCCCACAGAAGTGCGTGTCTGCTTCATGGAAAGAAAAGCAATAGTGAATTTCAGAAACCTATTTAGAGGAACAGATACACACACCAAATTTTACCAGCTTTTAACATCCTTCACGGATTTAAAACTGCTAATCCCCAAGTTAAAGCCAACTTTTCAGGTGTCCAAAAGCTAGTGAACATGCTGAAATACCAACAACTTGTAGGGAACTGTAAGACTTCAGCCAAAGGGCTTTGTTTTCAGGGCACGTTGCAAAAGCATTGCTGAAGTAACAGAATGTAATGAATAGAGCTAAAGTGGGAGAGCATAGAGCTGGGTGCAAAAATAATCTACTCCAATATTCTTTGAAAATCAGCTACAAAGATAGTGGGGCACCAGGCAATTTGGTAAAAAAGAGAATGTTCCTTCCCCTTCCTGTCTTTACCCCAACACACACTACCCACCTTGAAAGGCTGCTCTCTGCAACACATCCTTTGCTGTTCTCTCAATCCATTTGCAGCCATCAGAGAGCTGAAAACTAATTTTAGGGAGATTTCACTAGTGCAGAAACAGAACTCACACAGAGCTTTGCTCCACAATATATTTCTGTCTGTGGGCAGGCTGTGATGATCTTCATACTGCAAGACACTCAGCTTGGGCTCCCTGTAATTTGTGTGAAGCTAATGGAGGAGTGTTGTAGGACATATGTTTGGCTTAATGTAGGTTCAAGCTTATTTTAGTCTAAAGCAAAATCTGGGACAGCTTCACTGTAAATAAGATTGAAATGTTTTTCATGTTGAATAATAACGAGGGTAATTGAACCATAGTGGTCAAAACACATTGTATTTCCTGGTAATTAATTGCTGGCTGTGATACTTGATTGCATAAAACTATGCCTTGGGCTATTAACCCCAGGTCATTAGTACTCAAGGAAATGTCTAGAGAAGGTCATTATTACTGCTGTTGTATAAACTATTGTAGTAGAAAAAAGTTGGCATGAGTTTTTCACAACCCCATTTTCCCTGTCCTGGTCTCATTTCTGATTTGAGAGCAAAGATTCTTCTTAGTGATTTTTGCATTTACATTGATTTTCAAGAGATTAGTTTGGCCACTTTCTTAAAAACCAAAATCAGTTAATTGAAGTGTTTGAGAGGCTCATTGCTGAGCTTTACTTGGCCAAAAATGTTTGCCCTCCCAAAGAATTGGCACAGGTTGTGCGATGCCAGGAGGATGGACAACAACCGAGCAAAATTCCTGCTGATCCCTCAAGTTGACTTCTTTGCTACATGTTGGACCAGTGGTGTTTGTGTCCCCATACCTGACTTAGGTTGACTTTCCAAGATTTTGGTGCTGGGCCCAAATCAGTCTTCTCGTGAAAACCAGCCTTTGTTTCAGTTATCCTACTGCCTCCAGAGAGTCTTCTAACTTCCAAATCAAGCAGGTGCTGTAAGACATTTGCTGTCCCTCAAACTGCTCTCTAGGTCACAGTCCCCAGAGCAGCACGTTTGCTACTGAAAACTAAGATTGAAAAATGACAGTTCTAAGAAGGATTAATAGTGTTTCCTCCCCTGGCAGCCTGCTGTGGACGAGAATTCCTTGTTTTCTAGCTGATAAAGTGCTAATGAAGCTAGAAGAATAATGAAAACATTTGCTACAGGAAGGTACTAAGAAAGATATTATTAATACCAATAGCAGCACCTATTTACTATGTTAGCATTCAACACAAAGTTGCATTTGTTTTCTCAAATTGTGTGTTTAAAATAGGATGAGTGTTTCATGTGGATAAAAGTCCTTGATTCAGTATACTAAGGCTGCTGGCTTTAATGAAACTTCAAGGAAGCATTTCAGCTCTAAACAGACAAAACTGCAGACAGAAACTCAAGTGATGGGGCAATTTGGTAACTTGCTGAAGTTCCTAACATTTTGATTTGATTTTTTTTTAAGTCAGCAGTTAAATAATTCCTCATAAAGAAGCGTTGGTTGCCATCTTGTTTGATACAGAAACTCTTTTTGTGAACACATTGCACCTTACTGCAAAGGCTTATTTGATCAGAGCCCTCTAGTAATGGATAGCTCCTCCTGAATTCTCCTCTTTCTCTGTATCTAGTATCAGATTTAGTCTCTGCTGTCCACTGCATTGTAAGAAGTAAGAAACCTAAACATGCTGGTTGTATTTCTTCCAACATAAATGGTTTTGTGTTGTGGCAATACTTTGGTTCATTCTTTCATCAAAGTTTTATTCCTGGACTGCTTTGGTCAGGTAAATAAAGAATTACCCATGTGAAATTTTCCTGGGAGCTTTGAATCTCTGGTATGAACTAAACTGCAGCCACAAAGTCCAGAGGTGTCTGCTATCGTGAGCATGGATCCTGTCTTGAATGTTCTTGTTCAATTTGTCTCTGTTTAATGTTTTACCTGAGATACCACTTCCCAATAAAATTATCAGTCATTAACTTTATACATTCCTTGCAAGAAAATGCATCTGTGCTCCCACTGGCAATAAAATGTGTCCATTTTGTCTAGCCTCAAGGATACTTTGGGAGCAGAAGAGGAAATGAGTGCATCCACTTGGATGATGTTATTGGACATTGTAAGACTACTTGGACAAATTAAAAACTCAGCAGTTTTGTACATAACAGGAGTAAGGAAAAAATCCTGTTTGAAATCTTAAAGTCCATGGCTTTAAGATTTCAAATAGGCTTAATCACCAAAGGCTATGCAAACAGAACAATATTTAGTCATAGAATCATAGAATGGTAAGGTTGGAAGTGACCTCAAAGATCATCTAGTTCCAACCCCCTGCCATAGGCAGAGATACCTCCCACTAGTACAGGTCACTCAAGGCCTCCTCCAACCTGGCTTTGAACACCTCCAGGGAGGGAGCAGCCACAACTTCCCTGGGCAACCTGTGCCAGTGTCTAACCACCCTCACTGCAAACTTCCTCCTAACATCCAGTTTCAATCTCCCCTCTGCCAGTTTAAACCCATTGCCCCTTGTCCTGTCATTACAAAACCTTGTCAATAGTCCCTCCCCAGCCTTCCTGTAGGCCCCCTTCAGATACTGGAAGGCTACTCTAAAGTCTCCTGGAAGCCTTCTCTTCTCCAGGCTGCAGAGCCCCAACTCTCTCAGCCTGTCCTCTGAATAAAAGTCATCTCTGAATAACAGAGTAGTCAGTTTTAGTTTTTAATTATCTCTGATTAAGTAAGCATTCTGGTGTTTATGCACTAAAACAATTGACTGTGGGTAGCCAAAGTAATTTTTTCATGCATAGGCTGTTGTCAATCCATTTCTCCACGGTCAGTAGCTGTGGCTGAGTCTGTTTAAGTTCCATAAAACTTTCTGCATTGCAGAAAAAAAACATTGCTGTCTGAAGGGAAGGATTTGCTCTTTCTTCTCTCAAAATCTAGCTGGGAGAAGAGTGTAAATCCATATTATTCTACTTATCTCTGACATTTCCAATTTCTACAGATGCAGTCAAAAGAATTTGACTCATTGATCTTCAAACTCTTTGAAAATGTCCCACTCTGAGCTGAGTGGTGTGACCCATACAGTGGCCCCATTGCTTTTCATCAATACAAGTTTTTACCTAGATCAAGATAGCACAGTTGCTGCATACGAGCTATGAATCTTGAAGATCATTATTGGGTTATTGGTGGAATATTTATTTTCAAGCTGAAATTAATTCTAAGATGAGTCATTGTGCACATACCCTGCCTTGGTATTTTTAGATGCCAAAGCCACTGTTTCAGTGAGGCGGGGTGAGGAAAATTGTCCATAATGTTTTGGATGTACAATTAAAGTGCCATCTGCCTCTGTGATGCAGCAGATGTATAATTGATATTCACTGCTGATTTGCCACTTGATTTTCTGCAGACATTGAATGCTGTAATTGTTTATAGTGTAGGATCCTAAATACCCGTGTGAGAATTTTCCTCATGTGTCCCCTACCAGAAGTACCAGTACCATCCTTAATACTCAGAAAGTGGATTCATTTGGAGATAGTTTATCACAGTATCACAGTATAAGCAAGGTTGGAAGAGACCTCAAAGATCATCAAGTCCAACCCATTACCACAGACCTCAAGACTAGACCATGGCACCAAGTGCCACGTCCAAACGTGCCTTGAACACCTCCAGGGATGGTGACTCCACCACCTCCCTGGGCAGCCCATTCCAGTGGGGAATGACTCTCTCAGTGAAGAACTTTCTCCTCACCTCCAGCCTAAAGTTCCCCTGGTACAGCTTGAGACTGTGTCCTCTTGTTCTGGTGCTGGTTGCCTGAGAGAAGAAAGCAACCTCCTGCTGGCCACAACCACCCTTCAGGTAGTTGTAGACAGCAAGAAGGTCTGCCCTGAGCCTCCTCTTCACCAGGCTAAACAACCCCAGCTCCCTCAGCCTCTCCTCACAGGGCTTGTGCTCGAGGCCTCTCACAGCCTCGTTGCCCTTCTCTGGACGCGCTCCAGCACCTCAATGTCCTTCTTAAATTGAGGGGCCCAGAACTGGACACAGTACTCAAGGTGTGGCCTAAGCAGTGCAGAGTACAGGGGGAGAATGACCTCCCTGCTCCTGCTGGCCACACTATTCCTGATGCAGGCCAGGATGCCATTGGCCTTCTTGGCCACCTGGGCACACTGCTGGCTCATGTTCAGGCAGGTGTCAATCAGCACCCCCAGATCCCTTTCTGTTTGGCTGCTCTCCAGCCACTCCGACCCCAGCCTGTAGCTCTGCATGGGGTTGTTGCAGAATTAACTAAGCCAAAATCTTGTAGGAATTCAGTGAATCAGGAAGAAATAAGTTTTCAGGAGGAGTGGCTTCTTTCTATAGAATCATGGTTTGATATAGGAAAGCTTATGGGGAAAACTTAAAATGCTGATCCTGGATCTGGCTACCTTTGTGTACTGATTTATATGTAGGATGCAACTAGGATTAAAGGAAAAGAGTCACATTTATTTCTACTTTTTTGCTTAGTTGGTTTTGGTTTTTTAGAGAGGGAAACATTCAGGGAAAAAATTATGTAAAGTAAACCCAAAAGGTTTACTATCTTCTTTAGTGTAAAGATTATTTAAAGAACAACCAGAGACATCAAACATAGCATTGGATTCTAAACAGATGGGAAAACAGAGATGTGCTAATTTTTTTTTCCCACTGTCATCAATTTTAGGAAATACAGTCACTAAAATCTTGATCAATGTCAGGTATTAATTTTATCCTATGACTGGCTTTTAAGTTTCTCATTGAGAATACTCTAGACCTGAATCTTCTCATGGTGAAATAAAAGCAAATATGACCAGCAACTTCAATAGCAGGAGGTTAGTGGCTGCATTTTATGTTACTGCCCTTCTTTTTGACAGCAGTGGCTTTTTATCACATTAGTTAAACTCACTATAAAGTGGCAATGATTGTCTGGGGCTTTGCATTTGGTTTCAAAGGAAAGAAAAATTGGTAACATAGAATCTGAATCTGTCTTCACTGCAAGTGACATTTTGAATAATGACTTCTTAAGCCTTTGTCTGGCTTGCAGGAAAAGTCAGCTCTGTGGACACTCAGAGAAACCAAGATCCCTTTTGTTGCACCTTGTTCCTTTTTTTGCAAGTCATTGCCTGCATATGGCTGCCTGCACGTGGCTCCCAATGTAACCTAAAAGGATCCCCCTGAGCCTCCCTAAGGTTGAACACCGATTTCATATTTCTGTGTATCTGGTGTATCAAAGGACCAGACAAGGGGCTAAGAATCATAGAATCATTTTGGTTGGAAAAGACCTCAAAGATCGTTGAGTCCAGCAGTCAACCTAACACCACCATGGTCATTAAACCATGTCCCAAAGTGCATTTCCACACATATCTTGAATACCTTTAGGGATGGTGACTCCACCACCTTCCTGGGCACCCTATTCCAATGCCTGACTACTCTTTCAGTAAAGAAATTATTCCTAACAGCCAATCTAAGTCTCCCCTGGCACAATTTCAGATCATTTCCTCTCATTCTATCACCTGGCACTAGCAAGAGCAGACTGACCCCCACCTCACCACAACCTCCTTTCAGATAGCTCTAGAGAGCAGTGAGGTCTCCTCTCAGCTCCTCTTCTCCAGACTAAAACATCCCAGTTCCCTCAGCCATTCCTCATAAGACCTGATCTCTGGATGCTTCACCAGCTTTGCTGCCCTTCTCTGGACATGCTCCAGCACCTCAATGTCTGTCTTCCTTCTGAACCCAGTATTTGAGGTGTGGCCTCACCAGTGCCAACTACAGGGGCACAATCACTTCCCTGGTCCTGCTGGCAGAAGGAAAGCATCAGATATGCAGAACAGTGGGGGAGATGGAGCCAAATCTAAGAAAATGGGATGCTCTGCACTGCAGATCAGTTTGATTCTGTTCAGATTTTCCTTCAGATCTCTATTGCTGTCTAAAGAAACTTAAACATAGGGACAACACAGAAGTAACCATAAATTTGACTATGTTAAAGCTGTTAAATGTTTGAAGTTGGGAGAGAAGCTGCTTTTCTTCTGGTCACAGCCATGTTGAGTGCTCCATGATAAACACAAACAGATACAATACAATGTATGATGCACGATAAACACAAACCATACAATACAATGTATGGTTAATTTTCCCTGCCTAGCAACTTCTTGAGATCTAGCTGAGCTCTTAACAAGGAGAGATTATAGATCTGAAGGACAGGAATTTCACACAGTCTTCTGTGTTCTCGTGGTATTTTGTTTTATTTCATTTTCCTTCTTTCCAATATTTTCCTCTGATTAATGTAACAAGCTTTTGGATATGCTTGTTGCATAAAGATTCATCTCCAGGTTTGGGTTATACTTACTGAGAAGGTGACCTGCTAAGGGACAGGTTGCAGTCTCACAGCACATGTAGTGAGCACATGTAGTACACACTGTTCTACAGACAAATGTGGTACAGACACACTGTACTACAGACTACATCTGCCATGGAGAAAATGGTCTTGAATATTAGTCACTGACTGCCTGAAGTGTTGAGATCCTATCAATACAGTGTCAACAAAATGAGTTTTCTATCACTATTTTGTTCATGTGCTTAAAAGTGAACATCCAGTGACAAATGCGAGCATTTATTCAAATAAAAGGGTTGAAATTCATCGTCAGTGGATACTTAGCAGCTTTGCAGCTCCTAAAAATGACTTGAATATGGGGAACTGCTTTCCTCCCAGTAGCATGGAGAGCTGGAAGGCTATAGTAGTGGAGGTAAAAAGCTGTAATATCTGTTTGGGAGTGGGAATGCAGAGAGTCCAGTTGCAGTTACTGTAGCATGTTTGTGTTTGCATAGAACAAGTCCTTGGAAAAGCAGAGAACTTATCCAATGAGCAGAGAGATGTACCACAAGACTCTTATCACCTGAGTACTTCCCAAACAAGGGCACTTAGGGACAAATTCAGTACAAAGATTTGCCTTCTGGATCCTTTTGTTTCTTATAGTCCCAGCAGGAGAGGGGAATATGTTTTGGGACACTTAGATGTGGCCCTGTTCCAAGAGCTCTCATTCCTACCATCTTCTGAGGCAAAACATCTCCAAGGAAAACAAGGCAATGTGTTTGGAGGTGCTTGGCACCTGCTAACCATTTAAACAGCAGCTAGCAAATCTGGTGACAACTCATTCCTCTGAAGACATCACCTGCAGATGACAATATACATTCATAAGAAGCTTTTAAAGTAGTTCTGGCCCTCTGCCGCACCGATCAATTTATTTTGAGTATTAACTAACTGCAGCTTGTGATTCCCATTAGAACTACAAAATTACATGAGCAATCCTAGGGAACGACTCCCATTTTCCTCCAGGCAGTGGGCTGAAGGATGTCCTTATGGGAATAAACAAGTTTTCTCTCCTCCATGTCTCTTCCCCTATAGCGTTTCTGAATAGGAAGGCTGCTTTCCTTCTGAGAAGCATTCAGAGCTTCCCATAAAGTGTCTTAATTTTCCTCCTGTAGTGCTGTACACAACAGCTATGAGCTGCAATGTTTACAAAGACACCACAGTGTCAGAAACCACAGTAAGGGCTTCTGGAGCACAGCATCTGGTGTAGGACACTGCTGTGATTAGGAAATGTGCTAGGTTATTATGAGAATCACATTATCTGAAGGTGTCCTGCTGGTAAGTAGCAAGAACAAGCTGTACTGAGTCCTAAATTGGTGAGTTCAAGATGTAGTATTAGATCTTTAAATTCCTCTTTGGGTTAAGTTGGGTTCTGGCAATATCCTTATCTAAAATCTAATTCAAAGTGCCATGGTCTAGTCTTGAGGTCTGTGGTAATGGGTTGGACTTGATGATCTTTGAGGTCTCTTCCAACCTTGCTTATACTGTGATACTGTGAGATACTGTGAAGATACAGGCCACTGCTGAAACATTTTATTTTTGCTTCTACACATGAATATTATGTTCCCCAATTTTGGGGATTGCTTTCTGTCAGAAGTTTCCCTTAGGAGTGTGGAGGTCTTTGCTGGGAAGCAGAAATTGATGGCTCGCTCTCAGGAGGCCTGCCTTTCCTAAAGATAATCTCTTCTAGCTGTGCAGAAAGAAGCCTTCACATGACAGAAATTGAGATAACTTTAGCTGAAAATTGAACTTGCAGGGAATGTGGAATGGCATCCTGTGGTGTGATCTTTCCCATCCAAGGGATCAAGCCAGTGTAGGCAGTACCTGCATCCCACTGAGATGCAGCCCTCTACTCAGATGCTCCTCTTCTGCTCTTTGTGCTCTTCCTTGACAGTCTGGGTGAATTGATTTTCCTCCACATTGCAGCAGATAAAATTTAACTCCTTAGTTGTCAGCTAAAGAACTTCAGGTGCTTCAACTCTAATGGTTAAGGTGATCTTATCATCCTCTATTGCGCTATCCATACAACCATCTAAGAAAATAGAAATGTCATGTTTTGAAGGTAAGACAAAGTTTTTAGCACAGAATGGGGCATCACTGGCAGTGGTAGATAGATTTGCTTTATTTTCCTCTTATAAACAGGATTCAACCTCCTGCTAGGAATTCACTGCTATCTCCTTTCCCACATTCTAGTAATCAGCTGGGATCATTCCCTTGCTCTCAGGCTTCTATATAGTAGTAGTAGTATAAGCAAGGTTGGAAGAGACTTCAAAGATCATCAAGTCCAACCCATTACCACAGACCTCAAGACTAGACCATGGCACCAAGTGCCACGTCCAAACGTGCCTTGAACACCTCCAGGGACGGTGACTCCACCCCCTCCCTGGGCAGCCCATTCCAGTAGCGAATGACCCTCTCGGTGAAGAACTTTCTCCTCACCTCAAGCCTAAACTTCCCCTGGCATATGCTACCACACTGCTGCTGTGTTTGAATTAGTATGGCATCTAGAGTCTGGAAGCAGGAACTTTGTTGTAACAGAAACTTTGCAAACATGGTGGAAAAACAGAATTAATATTTCCTTTTCGCCTTTGAGTCCAAATCTTTTAGATCATCACAAATTGGACATTTGTCTCCCTTGGCTGCTAAGGATGACTGCATCCTTGTAGGCTTTCCTCTGGAGAAATTTATAGTAAAATCTAAATACAAAGTGAATGGTCCCCTTTAAAGTTACATATGCTACATGAATGTGACTTATGAATCCTGTTAACTGAAATGGCTGTGTGAGAATATTAAACACTTAGTCAAATAAGGATTTTGCTGTGATGCATCTTGCTCTAAAAGGGTTGCCATAAATTTTATACTGTGCCAAACATATTTATGCACTTCAAGTATGCAGGCTGTATTTGATGCTTATAGAAGTTGAGTCTGTTTGGCTTTTGTTGCTGACTGCTGGAGAAACACAAGCATATGTTGGTGTGACCTAACAGGATTAAAACTCATCTGGTTTGCAGTGTCAAAACCAGGAAATTCTACTGCCTGCAGTAAAACCAGGAGGTAATATAAAACAGCAAATAATCCATCCACCTTATACTGGGAAACCCAGTATGGTTTTCATGATTTCCATTGACCAACACAGGTGGTATCTTCTGGATAAAGCAGACTCAGTGGCAAGTAGCAATTTACTTTAAAATTGCTTGTATGAAATATTCATAGAAAAATTTGCTTCATGCAGTGAATATTTGAACAATTAAGAATCTGTTCATTGTCTGTTTCTGGCCTCAGGCAGAGCTAAGGGGCTGGCTTGAGGATGGTGCTGTTTGTAGCCTACCAGCTGACTGGTACCTATGGGATCATACTGGAACAGATGGGAAGATCAGCAAGCCTAGAGGACAAAGGAGCAGCTGAGAAGTCCCCTTCATCAAGGCACCAATGATTTTCTAGTGTTTTGTTGTAGCTGGACTGCACAAGTCCAAGCTCCACCAGGAAACATGGCTGTTCTCTGCTGCCCTAAACCATGAGGCAAGGGACCATAATGGGGCTCAAAGAGCCACCATCTGAGCAATGAACAGGAAAGGTGACTTTGTGTGCCTGAAGTGAGCTGAATAGCAGGGCTCAAATGTGAGCATGGATCCAATGATCCCAGCAAATACAGTCAGAGCCTCTTGCATGAGGATAGGTTGTTACAGCTTCCCAAGTCCCTCTTGAGCAGGAAATGTGGTCCTCCCATCGCTGGGAACAGGCATGTTCTCAGAACATGTATTTGATCATGTTGTCTTGTTCTTAAGCAGTAGGAGCTATTTTATAGGAAAAAAAACACCCAGATTTTGGAATTGTTTAAGGGCAGGCCCCTTAAAAAACCCACTCACTTTCCCTCCTGAAATGAAAAATGAAGCAAAAAGCCCCCACAATTTCAGCTTTGCCTGTTTCACCAGTAAAATTCCAGCTCTGCAAATTCTTGGAGCTCATGGTTCTTTTATGGGTTTATCCTCTTTGAAGAAATGTTTTTGTCTTAATATTGTACTAATTGCTTGACCACAGCAGAGATTTTAGGGCTTCTGCAAGGTGTGAGAGCACGAGAATGATCTCAAAGGCTTAACCTGTCCCTTGGCACCTTTCTGAGCTGAGGCTCAAGTGTGAATTGAGGTCATCTGTTGGCAGATGTATTTGGATGTTGCCTCAGAACTGTCTGTCTGTTGGTAAGGCCATTTCACAGTGGCTTGGTGAGGTGGCTACTCTTGTGACTAGATCTGAAACAGATGTTAAAACTATCCCTCCAACATGACATTTAAAAATTGCGAGGGGAGCAGGGTGCTGCGATTGCACCTTTTAATTTGTTTTTTCTAAGCAGGGCTAAAGAGTTTAGTACCTTTTGGGTTACCCACTTGAATCCCACTGAATCAGGACAGAAAATTACTGAACGCATGAGAGGAGTGCAGTAATCATCTGGGGTCAGTGAACTATAGATTGCAATATTTGGCAGAGTTATTGCTCTTGCCTGTGAGCCACAGCTATGTCCCTTCTCTACCCTCTGGCAGCCATTGGAGAGGAGGGGTAGGCTGCTCTGCATTTCACTCACTTGGCCTTTTCCATGGTGCCCTCTGAGTCATAAGCCATTCCTGCTTTCTGAAGCCTTTCACGCTGTATTATTGATCATTTTTAATCAAAGAGATCAGAGTTCTTTTCCCCAGTTGTTATTTGGGTTCATGACATTCTGCTGATTATTGAAACTCACCCAGATGATGAAAATAACCATCCAGATCATGAAGTTTAGAAGGAGAAACCTGGCTAGCCAAGGTAGCTAAACAAAGTTTTGTTTGACTTGTTTGATCTTTTTGACTCTCTTGCTCTGCCTGTATTGTACAAGGTATTTTATTTTTGCTTCCCTAAGGCAATCTACCAATAATTCAAAGNGGGACTATTAACAAGGTCTTGCAATGACAGGACAAGAGGCAATGGGTTTAAACTGGCAGAGAGGAGATTTAGACTGGATGTTGGGAGGAAGTTGTTTGCAGTGAGGGTGGTGAGACACTGGCACAGGTTGCCCAGGGAGGTTGTGGCTGCTCTCTCCCTGGAGGTGTTCAAGGGCAGGTTGGATGAGGCTTTGTGTGACCTGTGCTAGTGGGAGGTGTCCCTGCCTATGGCAGGGGGGTGGGATTAGATGATCCTTGAGGTCCCTTCCAACCTTACCATTCTATGATTCTACAAAAAAGGAGACCTTGCTAGAGTGGATTCAGACTGTCTCCTCGCCAGGGAGATCTGTGTGACCAGAGGTTCATGCTGCAGTGGGCAATCCCTAGGCTGCTGTTCACCATGCTGACTTCTAGATCCCTGAAACCATTCACTAGTTGGAATTTAGAATGTCATCATTCAAAGTAGACTTTATGACCAAAGAGCCACTCTGCTTATTAATGATATGCAAATTAGAGAAGTTCAAACATTTGCATTCAATGCATTTTCTTTGATTGCTAATGATGTTGATTCACAAAGAAAAAGCTTTCTAAACTAAAAAGACTATTTAATGTACCACACCAAAAGCAAATGAAACGATGTTAGATATAGCTGTTGTGGCTTGTTTTGGTTTTTTTTTTTTGAGTCCTGTTAAGCCCTGTCCAAACACCTTAGGACTCATAAATTAGGTGGCAATAAAATGTGATTTACCAGCTAATGAGCTAGTCTTTAATTTTTAAACAGAATTATAACTTCAACTAAATAATAAACATGCACACTTAGTCATGAACTTTTGTCCTGAATTTTACTACATGCTTCTCACAGATCTTTGTTATTCATGTTACATGATCAGCATGGTCATCATGCACCTGCTAAAAAACTCATACCTGGAGCAAGTTGTCCAACTCTACATCATAGAATGGTTTGGGTTGAAAGGGACCTTAAAGTTCATCTAGTTCTGACCCCCCCTGCCATGGGCAGGGATACCTTCCACTATCAACTGCCTTTTTACCTAGCCTTGCAACTAGAGATAGTTTGAAGATGCCAGTCTCCTGACATAGAAAAAGATCCTTAGAACCTGTTAAAAAGAAAAACAAAGTGATTTTTATTTTTTCCTGATGAACTGCATTTTGAGACAGGCTCTCAAGATCTTCCAGTGGCCACCTTCTGGTTATATTTCTGTTGATAATTCTGTTTATTTTTCTGTTGATAATGATTCCTTTTTGTTGTGTGCTTAAATAGGAACCTAATTCTTTGGAAAAAACTTCTCTTCAGTGCCCCATCTGGTTGACACCAGTGAATGAAATTGCCTGGCTGGTTCAGAGATTGGGCTATGAACGTCACTTAGCATTCTGTAGAGAAATCATACACAGAGTCAATTTCAGCTGACCTGATCACCTACTTTCCAGTAAAAACCAAAGAAGGAAAATAGAATCATAGAA
>WBNM01032354.1:12748-49501 GCA_013399055.1 Ramphastos sulfuratus | reverse complement strand
TTTTTTTTTTGCTCTGGCAGTCAGGTTACACGAGAGGGCAGAGCTTTTTTTCTCGGAAGAACAGCAGCACAATCCAGTAAGAAAACATTTCTCAGGCAACTGCTTGGGTTTCAGATGGATTCGTCTAAAAAAGGTGTGGTATTTCTGGTGGAGTGGGGGGAGAGCTCTCTGTGCTGGCCTGGCTTGCTCAAATCCAGAGAGCAGGGGGAGGAGAAAGAGTTGGTTAAATGAAAAAGGTTAGATGAAAAGTTGGAAGGAGGCTTCCTTATCGCCGGGAACTGTATGCAAAACAATCTCCATGTGCTCACACGTTCAGCATCTGTGAGATTCTGGGGCTGTGCCATCTCTGCGGGTTGCGAGGGGTTAAACGTCTTTAATGACTCAGAAGTGAGAGAGCCTTCCAAGTTTTTGGGTGAGGAAAGGACGCGGTCTAGGGCTGCTCTCTGCCAGCAAGCAAAGCTGTCACCCAGGGGTTGGGATTGAGATGGGGATGCTCAGAGGGCTGCAGCAGCTCTGCTATGAGGACAGGCTGAGAGAGTTGGGGCTCTGCAGCCTGCACAAGAGGCTTATAGTAGGAGAACACCTTATAGTAGCCTTCCAGTATCTGAAGGGGGCTACAGGAAGGCTGGGGAGGGACTGTTGGCAAGGTCTTGCAATGACAGGACAAGGGAAAATAGGTTTAAACTGGCAGAGGGGAGACTGAAACTGGATGTTAGGAGGAAGTTGTTTGCAGTGAGGGGGGTGAGATACTGGCACAGGTTGCCCAGGGAGGTTGTGGCTGCTCCCTCCCTGGAGATGTTCAAGGGCAGGCTGGACGAGGCCTTGAGTAACCTGTGCTAGTGGGAGGTGTCCCTGCCTATGGCAGGGAGTTGTAACTAGATGATCTTTGAGGTCCCTTCCAACCTTACCATTCTATGATTGCACTGTGAGCTGGGCAGCTGCCTGCAGATGTGCAGCTACCTCCTGATGTCAAATTACCTGCAGATGTCCACCTGACTCTTGGCAACCTGTTGGTTTGGGTTGTTTTTTTCCCCCTCTCTCTTTTCACCCAAGGAGCCATCACTACATCCTTTAGTGAGAGTATAAGATACCAAGGGAAAGGAAGCAACAGATGATTATAGAATTGTGGAATTGTTTTGGTTGGAAAATGTGTCTAAGATCATTGAGTCCATTGACCCAGCACTACCGTGGGCATTAAACTATGTCTCCAAGTGCCATGTCCACAGGTTTCTTGAATACCTCCAGGGATGGTGACACCACCACCTCCCTGGGCAGCCTGTTCCAATCCCTGACCATTCTTGCAGCAAATAAATTTTTCCTCCTCTCCAACCTCAACCTCCCCTGGCAGAACTTCAAGACACTTCCTCTCGTTCTAGTGCTTGATGCTAGGGAGAAGAGACCAACCTGACTCCAGCCTCCTTTCAGGGAGTTGTAGAGAGCAATGAGGTCTGCCCTCAACCTCCTTTCCTCCAGGCTGAACAACCCCAGGTCTCTCATCTGCTTATCATAAGGCTTGTTCTCCAGACCCTTCACCCATCATGGTGCACCATGAAGTGGCAGAGACCTGCCAGGGTGACAGCCCTGGTTAACTTACTTTGGTTTAAATATTTTGTAGTTCTGCTTTTATTGCTCTAAACTACCTGATGGCTGCTGCCCAGAAAGAACGTCCTGATGGAGTTAAATCAGCAAGGTTTTGGAGACCAAATCACTTCTAGGTTCTAAGGTTGTACCAAGAAGTAATGGAGTGGAAGGATTTTGGAGTTGACCTGGGTTGAGTTGGGTGAAGGAAAGTCAACAGAATAGCTGGGTAGTGCTTAGGGGCCAATTGGTGGTGGTTCTGTGGTATGTAGGTGAGCACTTACTGACGCCAAGGGAGAGGACCAATGCAAAGTTGAGAACCTGACTGTGAGAACCTGACTCTCATAGAAAGGTCCTGAGGATGAGAGCATCTCTGAGGCTTCTGTCTTAAAAAGCAGGTGGCACCTGGCCTGTGTGGAGGTGGGATGCAGCCACAGTCCGAGTTCCAGGAGCTGTCTGCTCTCCTGTGTGCTGCTAGTGGTGACTGAGGGACTTACTTGGGGGCTTTCGTCATGGTGTGGAGCAGAGGAGATTGTGTGAAGCCCTGAAATTGTTTCTGCTCTGGGCTCCATGGGGTACCCCTGGGCTGACAACTCCTCCTCCCTTACTAACTCCCCCAGGAGAAAGCAAAATACTCATCTGTGAAGGTTTTGATTTTGAGGACAAGGAAGCTGTGGGAGATGTTCCTGGATGCAAATGACAAGACCAGCTTTTATCAGCTTCACACTTTCCCTGTCAAAAAACTGAAAAGCTCCTAAGAATTGGATTTTTAATTTTACTTGGATGCTTGGCAGAGCTCATAAAGATCCTTCATGGCAAGTTTGGCTCCCGGTTCGGAGGGTTGTTGCTCTTTGTTTGGAGGTTTTTGCTGTTTTCTGCTGCTCGTGGTCCTGTAAAAATAATAATGAGGTCCTGATCTTGTGCCTATTGAATCCCAAGCTAAAAAGCCCCCATTGATTCCCAAGGGAGCAGGCTGAAGCCCTTCACAGATCATGGTGGGAGCAGCTCTTTAGCATAAACAGGGATTGTTTGGGAAGTTTTCTAATGACCCAAACATTTTAACAAGCAGAGGAAACTCCAGCAAGTAAAAGGGGCTCCCTGGTTTGGGGGTGGGGAGGTGCCTGGAGCTGGCTTTCTCCCTTCAAGGGGGAGATCCCTGCAGCTGGCTTTAGCCTCCTGTTCCTCTCAACCTACTCTAACACAGACTTTCACTTCCCGTCTTGATTTTTATACTCTGTGGTCTCCTGTTCCTCTCACTCTGCTGTAACTCAGACCTCTGCATCCCACCTTGGTTTCTGTACTCTCCACAACCTCCTGTTCCTCTCACCCTGCTGTAACTCAGACCTCTGCATCCCACCTTGGTTTCTGTACTCTCCACAACCTCCTGTTCCTCTCACTCTGCTGTAACTCAGACCTCTGCTTCCCACTTTGGTTTCTGTACTCTCCACAACCTCCTGTTCCTCTCATCCTGCTGTAACTCAGACCTCTGTTTCCCACCTTGGTTTCTGTACTCTCCACAACCTCCTGTTCCTCTTGGCTGTAACTCAGACCTCTGCTTCCCACCTTGGTTTTCATACTCTGTGCTCTCTTGTTGCCTCAATCTGCTGTAACACAGACCTTCACCTTCACAGGATCCTAGAACTGTGAGGGTTGGATGTGACCTCTGGAAATCATCTGGTCCAACCCCCCTGCTAGAGCAGGTTCTCCTGGATGGGGTTGCAGAGGAATGCGTCCATGCAGGATTTTAAAGACTCCAGAGGAGGAGACTCTACAATTTCTCTCTGTTTCCCATGCTGGCTTTTATGTCTCCATCTTTGATACAAGCAGGCAGCAGCAGCACAGCCCAAACACAAGCAGCAGAGGTGACAGTGGCAGCCAGGACCCAGGTTTCCTGTGATTCTGGTGTGAGTCTTCTGTGGAGTCTGTGGGAGAAATTCTCTGCTAGCAAAATATTTCAGTGGCCAGTTTGGAGAGCTTAGGTCTGGAACTAAGTGGTGATTTGGTTTGGGTTCAGAATTGTTTTAACTTCTCTTTATAGGGGGTCTACAAGCAGGTTGGGGCCACCAAGCCCCAGGGCCACTTCCATGGGGCCAAGATCCCACAGAGGAGTTTTCCCAGCACTGCATGGGCAGGCAGAGCAGCAGAAGAGTTTGCTTAAAGGATTTGGATGGTTTGCTTTATTTTTTTTTTTTCTCCACATCTATCACTTTCACATGCAAGACTCTTAACAAATTCCCTCCCAGCAAAATATTTCAGCAGGCACAAAAAATTCCCTCCCAGCAAAGTATTTCAGTGGCCTGTTTGAAGACTTTAGGTCTTGAGCTAGCTAGTAATTTAATTTTGCTTTAAAATGTTTTAACTTCTCTAGATAGTTCCTCCTAGGCAAGTGTTTGGGTTTTTTTGTGGGGTTGGGGTTTTTTGTTGTTGCTGGGGTTGGTTTTGGTGTGGGGTTTTTTGTTTTGTTTTTTTGGGGGGGCTGGTTTTTGTTTGGCTTTTGTTTGCTCATTTGTTTCCAGCTGGTGGCAGGATCTGCACCAGATGACCATGCTGGTGGCCATGGCCAGATGACCACACTGATTGCCCAAGATATGCTTTGGCAGATGGGGGGTATCAGAGCTGCAAGTGAAGAGGAAGAAGCAGTTGCAATGGGAAGATTAGGGAGTTAGGTGTGTGCCCTGACAGCAACATCTGCAACCAGAGATAAATCCTCTGTGAGCCTGTCTTTAATTCAAAGAATGATTGGAATTAGGCATAGAAGCATCTCTCCTGATCTGTATCATCTGCATCTCTAGAAGTAAAGCATTTTTGGGGTGGGGGAAGAGAAAACCCCCCAGATTTTAATCTCCTTTTGGTAGCCAATGTGTCTGCCTTTTGAAAGGGCATATTTTTCCTTGTCTCAGAGTACTCAGCCTTGTTGTCAGTAAACAACTGTCACTTGGCAGCTTATGAAAGAAGAAGAATGTTTAAGAAAACATGTCCAGTTTAAATAGTTATGTTAATAGGCTGGGGATTGATGGAGAAGTTGGGGGGAGGAGGTGCTGGCAAATGGCAGTGCATAAATGAGGTGGGATTTGGGGCACTGCGAAGTGCAACGGTGAGGGAATGCAGCTAGAGAAAAAGCTGAAGTGAAAACTGGAGTGGTTTGTGGAGCTGGTGTGTTGTGTGTGATTTCACAGCTCTCTCTGAAGGGGTTGTGATTATTTGGCCAGGCACTGGAACAGGCTGCCCAGGGAAGTGCTGGAGCCACCATCCCTGGAGGTGTTGGGGAAACCTGAGGACACGGCACTTGGGGACGTGGTTTAGTGGTGGTGTGCTGATGGTTGGACTTGGTCTTGGAGGGCTTTTCCATCCTTCATGATTCTATGGTTTTGTTCTAGAGAAAGCTCAGAAAGCCTCCTTCTTGCAGTGTGAGGTGGGTTGAGTACCAAGGATGGGATAAGCCTCAGGACTGCCACAGCCCAGCTCTCCTGGTGCTTCTTGCTCAGCAGCCAGCACAGCCACCCTGCTGTGTCCTTGACCTTCAGCTCACAGGGGTGATGGGAGGAGGTGACTGCAAATGGGACTCAAGGATCTAAGAGACCTTCTCCAACCAAAACTATTCTATGATTCAAGGAAATTCCTGGGTCCAGGTCTGGGCACCCCAGCTCAAGAAGGACAAAGATCTACTGGGGAGAGTCCATCACAGACCCATAAAGATGCTGAGGAAATTGGAACATCTGTCATGTGGGGAAGGGCTGAGAGAGCTGGGGCTGGTTAGTCTGGAGAGAAGGAGGCTGAGAGGGGGATCTCATTAATGCTTGGAAATATCTAAGGGGTGGGTGTCAGGAAGATGGGACCAGACTCTTCTCAGTGGTGCCCAGTGACAGGACAAGAGGTAGCAGGCACAAAGTTGAACATAGGAAGTTCCATCTAAACATGAGGAGGAACTTCTTTACTCTGAGGGTGGCAGAGCCCTGAGGCAGGTTGTGGAGTCTCCATCTCTGGGGACTTCAAGGCCCACCAGGACATCTGCTTTAGGTGATCCTGTTCTTGCGGGGGGGTGGACTTGATGGACTTCTGTGATCCCTTCCAACCCCTATCATTCCATGATTCTGTGATTCAAGGAAACTGCCTCCTCGTTTGAGAGTTCATTAACTACAGAAGGAAGGGGGTGGGGGGAAAGTTTGAAACAGCAGATGGTGGCCTCTCTGCATCCCTGCCCAAAGTTGCTACAAATCCATCATCCAGCTCCTCCTGAGTTCAAGACTGGTGAGCCTAGTGAGTGATGAGCAAGAGCAAAGCATTTATTCCAGCCCGGGCCAAAGGCATCAGTGTTGAGAGCAAAATGAGGGAGGTCCTGGTGTCAGGCACTTCAGATCTCTAATTAAGCAGAAAAATGTGTTTGAGACTTTCCAGGCTGCTGGGTTCTTGGCTTAGGGACAAGAATATGTGGTGCTGTTGTGGGGTGCTGGTGTTAGCCTTGGTGATGCTGGGTCAGGCCATGCTCCTGCACCTCCAGCTGCCATCCTAGCTGGGGTACAGTGTAAATACAGGAAAATCTCTGTAGTCCTAGTAAATACAATGTAGGTGCTGTGTTACAGATCCTCACCCCTTCCTTCAGGCCTGGTTGTCTCAGAGGGGGCAACCTGACAGCAGCACCTTAGAGTGATAGAATTGCTTGGTTGGAAAAGACTTGCAGATCATCCAGTCCAACCATAGCCTACCACTAACCTCAGTGCCTGACTTTAAGACAAATCCAGCCCTTGGATGGCTGCTGGGCTGAATTTTTGTCATCCACACTTTCCATCTGCTGAAGAGAAGTGGCAATTTTCTTTCTCCCTTGGCTTGCCTGTCATGATGACCATCCCTACTGTCACCACCATGCCCACCCCTCTTGTGTGCTTGTTCATGGAGAGAAGAAGGTTTTAGAGGTGTTTGCTGGGGGGGGAGGAAGGGAAAAGCTGTGAAGGATGAGACAGGTGTCCAAAAGTGCTGTGGAAGTTCCTTGGCTTGTAGGCAGGAGCAGCCACATCCTGCTGCAGGTCACTGGAAGCAGCCCTCTGTAAAGGGTCTGCATTTCTTTATGATAGCATTAAAATACCTGCCTGGAGAAGTGTCCAACCTGCCTCTACTGGAGCCTAACAGGGTAGAGTTGGTAGAAGATGATGATTCTGGGAGCATTAAAACTGCTTGAAGGGGCTGGGCATGCCAAGACATGCATGACTTCCCTGAGCTCTCCCTTAATTTGTGACATGCAGTCCCAAACCTGCTGTAATAGATATGGTTGAGGAGACCATTAAAAGGTCTGCTGTGGTGAACCTGATGCCCTGCTGCTGCTGGAAATGATAACCCACCACGTTTGAGTTGGATGATGTGATGCCCTCAGTGTGTGTGTGTGTGTGTGCGCACATGGAAGCCAGTAAGTCCTGCTCATTTAGGGCTTGTTTTCCAAGTCTGTTTCCTATCACTCTGTAGACTTAATCCAAATAAAGAATGGCCCAAGTTTCCTGTGAGGAGCACAGAACCAGCGTTGAGCGTGGGAGCTGAATGCAGAAAGGTGAAAACACAAACCTAGAGAGAAACAGCAAGTCAAACAAGCTGAAAAAATATTGTGAGGTTGATTTAACCAGAGCAGTGAACTCAAAGCTGTCTAATCCCTTTAGCAGCCTTCTTGAAAGAGGAGAAATAAAAGAATTTTTGACATCTCCTTTTCTTTTGCCATCTCTCCCAGCTCTAATTGTGCTGAAGGATAAGAGGTGAGCTTAGCACGAGGGCAGGCTCTCACAGCTTTAGTTAGATCTGCTTTCTGCAGAACAAGATCTCCATTTGTCATTCCCAACGTGAGATTAAAGTGGATCAGACTTCCCAAAGGAGATTACTGTTAAATTTCTCCTACTTGGGTACCTGGCACCTAAATCTGGCTGGAGGCACCGAAATTGCAGCCTTGCTTTTGAAAGATGTGGAGCCAGCTTGGGCCGTGCCTTGGAATCACTTAAGCACTCTCATTGGAATCACTTAAGCACTCTCAGAATCTGGCTGTGTGCATTTTGATGCCCAGATATGCATTTCTGGCCTTAATCATAAAGTCATAGAATTGTTTTGGTTGGAAATGCCCTCTAAGATCATCATCCAACCATCAACCTAAGACTGCCATGACCATTAAACCATGTCCACAGGTTTCTTGAACACCTCCAGGGATGGTGACTCAACCACCTCCCTGGGCAGCCTGTTCCAATGCCTGCATTTCAAGGCTGCACCTTGAATACTGGGTTCCATTTTGGACCCCTCACTCAAAAAAGGACATTGAGGGGCTGGAGTGGGTCCAGAGAAGGGCAATGAACCTGGTGAAGGGTCTGGAGAACAGGACTGGTGAGGAGCAACTGAGGGAACTGGAGGTGTTTAGTCTGCAGAAAAGAGGGCTGAGGAGAGACCTCATTGCTCTCTACAGCTGCCTGAAAGGTTGGAGCCAGATGAGGATTGGTCTCCTCCCAGGTGATAAATGAAAGGAAATGGCCTGAAATTGTGCCGAGGAGGCTTGGGTTGGAGATGAGGAAAAATTTCTTTGGTGCAAGAGTGATCAGGGATTGGAAGAGGCTGCCCACGGAGGTGGTGGAGTCACCATCCCTGGAGGTGTTCAAGAAGCCTGTGGGCATAGCACTTTGAGACATGGTTTCATGGCCGTGGTGGTGCTGGGCTGGTGGTTGGACTGGATGATCTTGGAGCATTTTTCCAACCAAACCCAACCCTGTGGTTTTCTGATTCTGTTTCACATGCTTCAAACACTTGCAGACAGAGCAGCCCCTCAGTTGCTGTTTGTTACTTTTTGCTCCTTTTACCCATCTGAGGACAGCTGGCAGGGAAGAGTTGAAGTTCTGTGTCTTCATGACTGAGAAAGAAGGATCTTTGAAAAATGCCATTTTATGGAACTCCAGGGCCACTTTCAAACAGGGGACTATGTACCTATTTGCCTTCACATGAACACGATCCCTCATCTATCTAAACTCCACAATCAGATGGAAGAAAACCTACCCAAACTACCCTAACCCTTTGCCCTCTCTTAATCCATGTACAAGAGGGTTTTTTTTTTCTTTTTAGATGTGTTCCCCCCCCCTAAAATAGAAGCAATTGATAGGCTCATAAACAAATACCAAACATTAAGTCCTAATCTCCATCTAGAGGAGCCCTGACCCTTTTTATGGGGAGAGAGGGTGGAGGGAGGAAACAGAGCCAGGAGTTGGAGGTTTAATGCTTATTAAAGTTTTAGTGGGTGGGAAAATGCAATCAATAAATTTTGTTTAATGCCTGGAAACTGGTGTTGGTTTTCACTGGCTGCACTGGAGAGGAGTTTTCATTTAGAAACTAGGACACTCGTAGTTGGAATGACAATTAATGTGGAGTGAATATGGTCCTGGTGGGAAGCTGGGGTTTTTTTGTTTGTTTTTTTTTTTTCCTGAATAGAACGAAAACTCCCCCCCCCGCCCCCTACAACCTCCCTACCCTGGCTCCAGACTGGGGGAGCTTCCGTTTTTAATTAGCAAACCAGGCAAAATTTAGCTCATTGTGTCTTTCTGCTCCTTTGGCCCAGTGGATGGCTTGGATTTCTCCAGCTTGCTGTCATGAGGCTGTGCTTTTTATTCGTTTTCTTCACTTTTCCGTGTGGGGAGGAAGGTGGGGGGTGGAATTCAGGATACTTAGGATTAAAGTCATTGTTCAGGGGTATTTGCAGCCAGCTGCCTGCATTAAGTGAAGATTAGAGGAGCAGCACACCAAAAGTGCAAGGGAAAGGCAGAGGAGCTGGGATCTGGGAGCTGCATAGCTGTGAACTCAAGGGGAAAGGTTGAGGCTCCATGGCAGATTATTTTTTTCTGCTGCCATGTGATCTCAAAGCCCACAGGGTGACAACTGGCAGCTTCAAACCGGCAGAAGCTCTATTTAGATGAGACATTAGGAAGCAATTCTTCCCCCTGAGGCTGGTGAGGCACTTTGGACTTCCTCAGGCCTGAGGAGCAGAGATGTAAAACCTTATCTGTTTTGTGGGGGGGGGTCTGTCTGTTGAGATCAAGCTGGGTGCCCCTGCTGTGCCATGCGTGAGCTGGGGCCAAGCTGGCCATGGTTCTTCAGAGGCAACAAGAGGCAGACACCAAAAGGCTGACACATCAACAGTTGCTTGTGTTTCAGCTCAGACCAGCCCAATGGGTGTCCCATCGCTCTGCCCTGAGCAGGGAGTGCTCCTGCTTGACCACATTTGGCCACCACGGTTAGGTGAGGTGGGCTGTGTGATGTGGGCAAAGCAGCTGCAGGGCTGTGCTGGGCTGGGCTTGGTGCCATCCCCACCTCCAGTGTGGGCTGCTGAGATCTGATACAGCTTATTGCTGCCCTCCCCTTGAGTACAGCACAAAGGCTCCTGTGTCTGAGAGAGCAGGAACCATTGGCGTGGGCATCCTTGAGGTGCTTCAGCAGGAGACAGAAGCTCATAGAGACATAGAATCTCCTGGTTGGAAAAGACCTTAAGATCATCAAGTCCAACCATAACCCAGTATCTGCTGTTCAACAACTGTCAGACCATGTCCCTAGGCTCCTCATCTAAACATCTTCTGAACTTGGACCAACCCAGCCTGGGGAGCACAGCGTCCCTGTGCTGTCGAGCCTCCGTTCCACTGCTCCCTGTCTTTAGGGACCACTGATGAAGCCTTGTGTTCCTGCTTTCACATCACTCTTGTGTTTCTGCTGAAAGAACAGTGTGAGGTGGACATAGATGGGTGGTGGTTGCTTCCCTCTTTGGTGTTTTGAGTTGAGGGGGAACAAGGAAAGTGATGGCACAATCTAGCCACATTTTAAGGACTCCCCATCACTGCCTGTTCCTTTAAGCCAGCAGAGCCCCAGCTGAATGCTGTCCTTGGGACAAGTTCTGGGCTTTCAGCAGCAACCAGAGCTTTGTGTCTCCTGGGCTTTACATTCCCAGATTTTTTAGGTGTAGCCAGGACACTCTTTGCATGTGTTCTTTCTTTTTATTTTTTTCTTTCCTTCCTAATCAGAGCTTTCCAAGTGCTACAGGGAAATCCTCCCGGCCAAAGTGGGGTTTGTAGCTGTTTGAGCTTTGTGACGATTTATTTCTCCTAACTCTCAGCAGCTGAATTGGGCAATCTGAGAAAAGAGTCCATTAAAAAGGAGGATACTGTAGAGCCCTGATGAATCCTGTTTTCTACTTGGCCGGTGGAACAGAAAGCTAATTGCCAGTAGTAAATCCATTCAAAGGAGGGCTGGAGGGAGGGAGAAAGGCTAATATTCCTCCTTGAATGCCATTTAATCTCTGAAACCTTTCATGCAGATGTAAATTAGGATTTGCACAACAGAGTCAACAGTTGCTCCCTAGATAAGGCAGATTTGCAACATCTGCTTTTCCATTCCAGAAGCTCTTCCAAAGTCACTGCTGGGGAGAGCCAAGCTAAACACTGGAGGGTTTTTTTTCCCCCTCTTTCCATAATCTCTTGTTTATGGAGAAAGCTGCATCTGACAGAACTAAACCTGGTGATTGTTCTGATCAACCTCTAGGAAAAAGAGGTTGCTCCTCCTAAGCCACCCCCACTGAATGTAGGAGGTTTAACAAAGGCAAGGGGCAGAGTGGCTGGAAACTGCCCAGCAGGGAAGGACCCGGGGGTGTTGGTTGGCAGCCAACTGAAGATGAGCCAGTGTGTGCCCAGGTGGCCAAGGACACCAACGTCCTGGCCTGGATCAGCAACAGTGTGGCCAGCAGGACTGGGGCAGAGATTGTCTCCCTGTACAAGGCACTGGTGAGGCCACATCTTGAGAACTGGGTTCAGTTTTGGGCCCTTCACTACAAAAAAGCAACTGAGGTGCTGGAGAAGGTCCAGAGAAGGGCAGTGAAGCTGGGAAAGGGTCTGGAGAAGAGGTCTGGTGAGGAGCAGCTGAGGGAACTGAGGGTGTTCAGCCTAAAGAGGCTGAGAGGAGACCTCATTGCTCTCTACAACTCCCTGAAAGGAGGCTGGAGTAAGGTGGAGGTTGGTCTCTTCTTTCTAGTATCAAGTGATAGAATGAGAGGCAATTACCTGAAATTGTGCCAGGGAAGGTTTAGGTTGGAGATTAGGAAGCATTTCTTTGCTACAAGAGTGGTCAGGGATTGGAACAGGCTGCCCAGGGAGGCGGTGGAGTTACTATCCCTGGAAGCATTCAAGAAACCTGTGGATGTGGCACTCTGGGACATGGTTTCATGGCCATAGTGGTGTTGGGTTGATAGTTGGACTCAGTGATCTTAGAGGCCTTTTCCAACTAAAACTGTTCTCTGATTCCGTAACTGCATGTCCTCCTGCACTTCTTGAGAGCTGCCTGCATCAAACCCATAATAAAACATTTGGAGGCTTAGCCAGAAAGCAGAGTTGATGTGCAAGAGAAGCAGACATCTGATGGAAATAGTGACACAGTTCAGCTCTTGGAGCTGTGAACCACCCAGAAAGTGAATTATTGCTGGGATGAGCCAAGCAGCTCCGGAGATGAAGTATCTTATCCTTATAAGTGAATGCATACAAAAGCATTTTGGCATTGCTGGGCCAGCTGCTCCTCTTTGTGGAAGGTGCTTCTCATCTCGTTGCTGCCTTTTTTTTGCTCCTCTGAACAGTTCAAAAATTGCCTCTTTCTCTGGAATGTTTTCTATGAGCAGCAGTGATGGTGCTGGAAGTGTTGATCTCCATCAGAAGTGTCCCTTGGTGATGCTTGGCTCATTACAACAGCAGTGATAGTGCTGCAAGTGTTGATCTCCATCAGAAGTATCTCTTGGTGATGCTTGGCTCAATTAATCAATGGCTGAGTTTTAGTCCTTCCTTGGGAGCCCACCACCTAGACTGCCACCTCCTCTCTTCAGAACCCATCAAAGCTGCAGGCACATTAATCCCAGCTCTGCTGACAAGTGATGGAGTGGGCTCTTATAATCCCATCAGGAGTTAAGTCCCCAATAATTTAGATCTGTGTCTGCTGTGGATTTGAAGAGGTGCTACTGATATCAGCTGGCTACCAACTGGGAGTTTCCTTTGGGAGCAGGGGGTTCTTTGGAGCCTGACTTGCAATAGAGACATGTTTGGGAGGGTTTAAAGGACGTGTGGAAGTAGGTGTTTGCCAGCAGTGAGGATGGGGTTCTTGGGAAACAGGACTGTGATCCAGGAGATGAGTGTTCAGCCCCAGGAGATCCAAAACCCTGCCTCCCCACAGCGCTGCTTTGCAGGGAGATCAGCCAGAGACTTGGCTGCAGTGTGCACAGCTATCTTTCTGCTTTAATGCCTGTGCCTGAGTCAAGCAAGGCTGCCCTCTGGCAAGGAGGAGCTCTGCTAGAGCCTCAGTAGAGCAACTGTACAATACATTTCCTTTGGAAGTGCTCTTTTGCTCTCCAGCACCTGCTCTTACTTACTCACTTCCATTTCTTTCTCCCTTTGCAGAATACTTGAGGAGCGAGACCACCTTTCTGGAGGAGTTGGTGTTTGGAAGTGGAGATACCATTGAACTTTCCTGCAACACCCAAGGCTCTTCTGTGTCTGTTTTCTGGTTTAAAGATGGTATTGGGATTGCACCTACCAACAGAACTCACATTGGACAAAAACTGTTGAGGATAATCAATGTGTCCTATGATGACTCGGGGCTGTACAGTTGCAAGCCAAGGCACTCCAACGAGGTCCTGGGAAACTTCACAGTCAGAGTTACAGGTGAGTGCCCTCATGGTGCTTTTGGTGGTCCTGGTGGGTTTCCATTTCTGCTTCTTCACACGTTCAGCACAGCTGGTGCTCTTTGCTGGTCATCTCTACCTGGTAGGTCTTCACCTCTCCTGGCAGTCATTAGACTGACCAAACAAACAGTGGAAGAACTCTTGTGTCTCCATACCAAATGATAAAGCTTGATGCAAGTACTGAGAGGGACTTAGAAATGGTGCTGGTCAGATTCAGCCCCAGATCCCCTTTTTCACTCAAATTACATGTGCTTGGGTGTCTGCTGAGGGAGTGAGCTGTGGCTCAGGGTGGCTAAGTGACTTTTTCCACTTTCTGTGATGACCCAGTGGCAAAATTGCAAGGAAAAGCTGGAGATTCCTGAAAACTGTTTCCTTCTTGTGGCTGATAAATCTCTTCCCTTTGCTCTGCATATCACAAGTTTGTTTCATAGAATCCTAGAATGGTTTGGGTTGGAAGGGACATTCAAGGTCATCCAGTTCCAAAGCCTCTGCCACGGGCAGGGATACCTTCCACTAGAACAGGTTGCTCAAGGCCCCATCGGACCTGGCCTTGAGCAACCTGCAGGGAGGGGACATCCACAACCTCTCTGGCAACCTGTTCCAGTGTTCCACTTCCCTCGTGGTAAAGAACTTCTTCCTAGCATCCAATCTAAATCTGCTCTCCTCTAGATTGGATGTTAGGAACAATTTTCAAAAGGATTTAACCCCTTCTGGAACGAAGCTTTTGAAAACTTTCATTTGCCCTTGCACTGTTGGGAGAAGCTTAAAGCATCCCCAGACAGCAGGTTCCTGCCTCCAAGAGTTGACTTACCTCAAAAAGCAAGGGGTTCTGCCCAAAAACTAAGCTCAGAGATGTTTGTGATTGTAAATCACATCCACCCCATAAAGGGCTTTCTGGTGCCAGAAATAGGATTTTGTGTAAGTGAGAGAATCAAACCATCATGAGAATAAAAGCTCATTTCAGGGAGCCTTCACCAACATCTGCTTTTCATTCAGCCTTACTGTAGATTGCTGTGAATGCTTCAAGGTCAGAGCAATTAAATGGTTAAAGGAGTATTTGGCCCTTGAAAGGCTTTCTTTAACTAGGTACGATTATTGGAGCTATCTAAGGTTGTTAGGAACCTTTCTCTCTCCCCTTCTTTATTTTTTTTTTTTTTAAGTGACATTAAAATGCTTTTGAGTTCAAGGGGCAGCAGGGAGGCAGAAGAGGGCAGCTGGTGAGACGCTCAAATGAAACAGCTGCCAGCCCCCAAAAGTTTGGAAAGTGAGAAATTGTTTTTAATGGTGGAAGGGCTGATAATCCTCCACTTTTGAAAAGTTCAAGCCCCTGTGTTTTTCTTCTTCTTCACTAATAATAGCTAATAACAGCTTAGGAACCAGCCAGTAACCTGAACCTGCTTTCTGACAGCATTATGAGGCTTTGATTCTATTAGGCCAAAGTGCTGGTAATGGGGAGGCTCCCTTCTAGCTGTCAGCAGCACTTGTTTTCCAGCTTTGAAGCCCTGCATTAGGTGGCAAGAGTGGTGCTCAGATAACTCTCCATGGTGAGTCCTGATGGCTGGGCATGGCACTGCCAAGATGAGAAGTTGTTATCAGAGAGGTTGTTGTCAGAGGTTTGGGGTTTGTGTTCCCACCGCTTACAGGTAGCACCATTAGAGTCAGAGGATGCATTGGTTTGGAAGGGACTTTTAAAGGTCATCTAGTCCAGCCCCCCTGCAGTAAGCAGGGACATGAGGTTGGAGAGAGGCCAGTGTTGGTCTGTTCTCCCAAGTAACTACTGACAGGACAAGAGGAAATGGCCTCAACCTGCACCAGGGGAGATTTAGGTTGGATATTAGGAAGAATTTCTTTGCTGCAAGAGTGGTCAGGGATTGGAAGAGGCTGCCCAGGGAGGTGCTGGAGTCCCCATCCCTGGAGGTGTTCAAGAAACGAGTGGACATGGCACTTCAGGACATGGTGTAGTAGTCATAGATGTGTTGGGCTTGATCTTAGTGGTCTTTTCCCACCTTAAATACTCTATGGTTCCATGATTTTATGGTCATAAAACTGAAGCTGCATCTCTCATCTGAAACACAAGCACGAGGTCAAAGACTTTTCCCTCAGTCTTGTGCAGCTGGTTTTGAGTTGGTTTAAAAATGGATTCTGCCCCTCTGGTTGTGATCAGTTTGTCAGAAACCCAAAGTGAACTCTAATCAGATGTTAATGTATGGGTAACCAAATCTGAGCATGCAGGGCTGAGAATGTGCTGGCTTCTCCATCGATGCTGGTGGGCATTTGGCTCAGGTTCTGCCATTGCCACGACTTGAGTGAACCTGCTGGTTCAGCCAAAACACCTAAACACCCCCCTCACTTTGAGTGAGCCTCATGGCATTTCCCTAGCACTGCTGCCAGCAGGACCTCAGCTGTGGATTTGCAGGTAGATAGGTGGCTTGGAGTCTTCCTTGAGGCTGTGCCAAAGAGAAGGTGCAAAGCACAAAGTGCCACTGCACTGGAAAGCAGGGAGATGCTTCCTGTGTTCCTTACTCCTGCAGATGGTGAAAGTCCTCCCAGATTCTGCAGAATTCTGTTTGTTCCTTTTCCTTCTCCTTGCCTTCCTTTGCCTTTGCTTTTTTTCTCCATAGTAAAAGAAGCAGTTAGGCTGTTTTGGGGAGATACAGATGGAAATTTCCCATCTGCAGCATGTGCTCAGTGACAGCCTGCAGGTGCCTCTGGAGGAGGAATGTAAAGGAGGGGATTGGTTCCTGGAGCAGCCATGTTAATGGGCTGATTGCAAGGAGGAGTTTGAAAGCGTTGGTCTGGGTGCTTGAGCACCCACGGGCAGATGGGGCTGGAGTTAAAATGAAAATGGAGGGAAGTAAGTTAGAAAAGCTGAGCTGTCCTGAGACTTGCTGAAGGAAAAAGTCTTCAGAGTGAATGCTAGGGAAGAAAAAAATCAGGGGGGAGCTTGTTCTGCAAAGACAGCCTTCCCCTTTTGGAATTCTGTTGTGTTTATGAGAAGACCATTTCACACAGGGAGAAGCATTTGGCATTGGGGGCCCATGTTCTGGTGGCAGAACACTGCCAAACTCATGACACCTCCCACTCAGTTCAGAAAGCTCCCAGGCCATTGTCCCTGAAACAGCAGCCTGGGAGCTTTGGGCTGGTGGAGCTGCAGGGAAGGGTGACCCATCACTTGGATGTCCTCCCTCACTGGCACACCCTCCTACCATGGCACCCAACAGCCTCATCCAGCTTGGTGTCCCCCTGTGCCATCCCCTTTCTTTCCTAATCTTCTTTCCCTTTCTTCTCCTAGATTCGCCTTCATCAGGTGATGATGAAGATGATGATGATGAGTCAGAAGATACAGGTAATTTGCTTTTGGGGATACAGGGAATTTTTCTTTGGAAGAGATGTGGTTCCCAAGTGCAGCAGCTCATCATTAGCCTGAGAGGCAATGGTTTGAAACGGGAGCAGGATCAGTTTAGGTTGGATGTTAGGAGGAAATTCTTTGCTATGAGAGTGGTGGAACCCTGGAACAGGTTGCCCAGGGATGTGGTTGAGGTCCCATCCCTGGAGACATCCCAGATCAGACTTGCTGTGTCCTGGGCAGCCTGATGCTGCTGGAGGTGTCCCTGCTGACTGCAGGGGCATTGGACAAGATGACCTTTGAGGATCCCTCCCAACCTGATGTGATCTGTGAATCCAGATGTTCACTTGATCAGAAAGCAGCTCTTTCTCTGTGTTGAAACTGATGACCTTAGGATGATCCTCTGATGATGCTGGTTTGAAAACTTAGAAATAGCTGCCATAGTGATCTTGCCATAGTGATCTTGCAGCAGGAGTGGAATTCTTCCTTTTGGAGACTCTGTTCTGCAAATCTGACTTGGTGAGCTAGAGTTAGAAATTCTTTTGCACATCACTCCAGACAGACTCACTGTATTGAGGTTTTTTATGACTGCACTGATGCTAGGCCAGCTTTTTCTCACTGCGCTGGTGCTGCATCAGCTTTCCACCACTGTAGACCTTGACCTGCTTTATTTTTAGCTGTTCTGATTCTGGTCTTTATCTCAGCTAGAGTCAGAGCATAAAGTTTACACAGATTAAGGGCCAAATTGACTGATGCCATAAGTAGCAGTGACCAATGGTGGTCTTAGGTTGATGGTTGGACTTGACGATCCTAGGGATCTTTTCCAACCAAAAAAAAATTCTATGATTCTAACCTCTTTGACTTTACTGACTTCTTCTTTTGCTCATGTGGGGATGGGAGCCCCAGGACAGACCTTCTGAGTGCTTTTACTCTAAACCACTTTCAATCGCAGTCCTTGTTTCCTTAAGAGCAGTAGTGCTGATCCAGACCATGATGTGCTTTGGAGGCAGCAGAGTTAGGTTTTATTGCCCTCCTTCTCTTTCTGCAAAGCAAGCTGCCCCTACCTAATGTGCTTTTAATAAATAAACATCTTGCATTTGAGCTCCCAGTCAGCTCTGTACCTTGGCAGCAGTTCAGCATGGCTGGAACATGTCTCCTGCCCATAGCATTGGCACGCAGGACTCTTTAAAGAAGGTCTGCCACTGTAGTAAGTTCATACAGCTGTGTAGTGTAGTGTGTGGACAGAAATGGTCAGTCACAGTGCCAGGAGATCCAACAGCAGCAATTAGTGGTTTTCTGATAGCTTCTAATTCAAGTATCTGAAGGGGGCCTACAAGAAAGCTGAAGAGGGACGTTTTGTAAGGGTTTGTACTGATAGGATGAGGAAAAATAGACTCAAGGTGGAGGAAGGGAGATTTAGACTGGAGATTAGGAAGAATTTTTTTTCCTGTGAGGGTGGTGAGATACTGGAACAGGTTGCCCAGGGAGGTTGTTGTGGATGTCCCCTCCCTGGAGGTGTGCAAGGCCAGGTTGGATGAGCAAGCTGGTGTAGAGGAAGGTGTCCCTGCATATGGCAGGGGGGTTGGAACTAGGTGGTGTTGAAGGTCACTTGCAACTCAAACCATTCTAGGATTCTGTGAATTAAAGACCAGATGCTCTGAAGTGCCAAGGACCTTTGCAGAGGTGCTTAGGGCTCCTGATGCTTACTGAAGCCTGGTAGGGTCAGTTCTGGTCAGGCTTTGTTCCTGCTGCAGAGCAGTTTCTGATGAGCACTATTAAACGTTTTTGTGCATCTCTTTGTAGTGTGGTTTGTAGTAAACTCCATCTCTTAGCAACAGATATCACAAAACATCAGCTGGGTTGTGGGACAGGACACGTTTTCCTTCACTGAAAAGGCAAACAGAGGTTTCACTGAGTGTATTTATTTATAGCCTGCACTCTGGGTCTTCTTGACTTCAAGGCTGCCTCTTTTTTTAGCTCTGAAGGTGATGACTGGTTTTGCTGAAAGGTCTGCTTAGAAAACGCTGGATTCTCTTCTGCTTTAAAATGGTTGAGTAGCTTCAGGTGGAACCTCATGGAGTGGTGTGACATGGATGTGCCTTACACTGCTTTGTTTGATGTCAGACCCTCCACTTCCTTTAACCTTCCTCTCTTGAGCTTGAGGAGCTGTGTTGTTAACTCCAGCTCCACCACAGCTGGGACATTCTGCCAGGGACAGGGGCTGCAGGACCACCTTGGGCAGGTGGACACATAGATGCAGTCCTATGGACAGCCCAAAGAGCTGTGTCCTCCATCTCTTGTGGCAAAAAAAGAATCACAGAGTGGTATGGGTTGGAAGGGACCTCTGAAGATTGTTGTCACCATCTCTGGAGGTATTTAAAAGACTTGTGGATGTGGAGGGGGAGATTGAAACTGGATGTTAGGAAGAAGTTGTTTGCAGTGAGGGTGGTGAGACACTGGCACAGGTTGCCCAGGGAGGTTGTGGCTGCTCCCTCCCTGGAGGGGTTCAAGGCCAGGTTGGAGGAGGCCTTGAGTGACTTGTGCTAGTGGGAGGTGTCCCTGCCTGTGGCAGGGGGTTGGAACTGGATGATCTTTGAGGTCCCTTCCAACCTTAGCATGTGGCGCTCAGGGACATGCCTTAGTGGCAGTGTTTTAGCAGTAGTGGTGGAATTGTGAGACCAAGTGAGCAGTTGGGCTTGATCTCAAAGGTCTCTTCCAGCCTTCGTACTTGATACTTCTAGTTCTATGATACTATGATCTAGTCCAACCCCCCTGCTAGAGCAGCATCACCTGGAGTAAATCTTCCAGGCGGGTTGTGAATGCCTTGAGAGATGAAGACTCCACAACCCCTTTGGGCAGCCTGGAGGTGTTCATAAAACATGGGGATGTGGCACTTTGGGACATGGTTTAGTGGTCGTGGTGGTGTTGGGTTGCTGGTTGGACTTGATGATCTTGGGGGGCATTCCCAACCTTAATCATGATTAGGGCAGTGCAGAACAGGGCATCCTTTAGGGAGAGGCAGCAGAAAAGATGAAAGAGGAACTGGAGCAGCTTCAGATCGTTGACCTTGTCACCAACCACGATCCTCTTTTGCAGAGAGAGGCTTTCCAGTCCCTCTGCTCCCCACAGCTGCTTTTCCTGGCCCTGAAACAAAACCCAAGCTCCCTTTTCACACAGGGCTCTTCTGCCCCAGCACTCCCCGCCCCTCCAGATCTGTTTGTTTGGAGCCCCCGCGGTGCAGCCCCAGCACCTTCAAAGAGCTCCTGTAATCTCCAATTAAAGCTGGCTCTGTGCTGGGAGGTGTCAGCTGGGGAAATGACACAATTAGGGTTGATTCTGTCTGCTGCAGAATTTGGGGGCAGCTCCTAATTGCCAAATGAGTGCTTGGCTGTATTAATTATTCCAAGTCTCGCCCTCGTTTGGGTTTTAATTGGCCCTTCCAGTTGGATGGGTGGCCGATGTCTTTGAGGAGCCAAATAAACTGTTGGGTTTAGTGTTTGCTGATGGGAAAGGCTGGGTGATAATGGTTGTAGGTCACTTGGTTTGGTGGTGGTGGTGTTTTTTTTCACACCTGCAAAAGCAGAATCAGGGCACAGAATTCATTTAGAGAGAGGAGCTCCAGAAATTTTCTGCCTTTTCTGCCTTACTTCTTTCTTGTTCCTGAAACTCTCTGGAGCTTTGCAAGCTTTCCTTGAAACAAAGGGAGCAACATGTGCCCCCCACTCTTAAAAAGAGGGAATAGAAGGACTCTGGGGGCACAGCAAATCAAAAGCAGGGGTGTTTTGTTCACTGCTGCTAAGAGTGAGAACAAAGGCAATGTGGAGACTCTTCCAGTCCAGTTTGACTTTCAGCAGGGTTGGTTGAATCTTGGCATGCTAATCCAGGGGTGCCCAATCATCAACAGGTGGTAGCAGCATCTTCATTTACCATGAAGACCTGCTCTTCATTTAGGGGTTGCAGCCACACTTACAGTGTTGTTTGTCCTCTCTTTTGTGCAGATCTGCCAGTTTTCTGAGCTCAGGTGTTAGAAGGTAGATGGTTACCTGATGCCCTGCTTCAGCCCACATTTAGCCTCTTGAGCAAGTAGGAGGTGTCTCTGCCCATGGCAGGGGGTTGGAACTAGATGATCTTGAAGGTCCCTTCCCACTCAAACCATTCTGTGATCCTATGATTATCCTGTAGCATTTGAGGCCTCTCCTGGCTGAACCCTGACTTCACAGCAAAGTTTTGCAGCCAGGATTTTGCAAGAGCAGGGGAATTGAGAGGATTTCTCCTGCTGCTTTCGTTTGTGCCAGCCATGCCCCTGCTCCTGGTGCCATCCTGGCAAGAAAAACCCCTTCAGCAGTTTCATTGTGTGGAAGATGAGGTGTTACACAGCATGGGTGAGCACCAGATCTCTCTGAGAGGTGGAGCTGGCTCTGATAGGCATCATGGCACCTTGTGCAAGGCAGCTTGAGGGCAGATGAAAGTCCTCTCAGTACTGCATTTCCCTCCCTGGAATGGCATCACTGAGGCACCAACATCAACCAACTGGCTGCAGAAGTGTGAAAGCAGATGAGGGCCACAAAGATGCTGAGGGGCCTGAAGCATCTCTGTGAGGAGGACAGGCTGAGAGCCTTGGGGCTGTTTAGCCTGGAGAAGAGCAGCCTCAGAAGAGATCCTCTCTGCTCAGCTAAAGCTAAAGGGTGGGGGGCAAGAGCATGGGGCCAATCTCTTCTCAGTTGTACCCAGTGACAGGACAAGGGGCACAACGTCGAACAGGAGGTTTCACTTGAACTTCAGGAAAAGCTTATAAAGCCCACCTGGCCATGAGGAACTGGATGTCAGAAATTACCTCTAGGAGGCTCTTCATTTGCTGGGGATGGCCCCACTGGGCACACTGCTGTCTCATTTCACAGAATCCCAGCATGGTGGGGATTGGAAGGGACCTCTGCAAATTACTCAGTCCAAGACCCCTGNCTGGAAGCCTTCTCTTCTCCAGGTTGCAGAGCCCCAACTCTCTCAGCCTGTCCTCATAGCAGAGCTGCTGCAGCCCTCTGAGCATCTTCGTGGCCTCCTCTGGACCCACTCCAACAATTCCATGTCCTTCCTGTGCTGGGGAGCTCCAGAAGGAGCTGCCACAACCATTCTGGGCAACCTGCTCCAGAGCTCCAACACCCACACAGCAAAATATTTCTTCCTCATGTTGAGGAGGAGCCTCCTGGGTTCCAGTTTCTGTCTGCTGCCCCTTGTCCCATCATAGGACACCACTTAAAAGAATTTCATGTTTTCCAAGGCAGTTCTTGAAGGATCAGCACCTTAAGTTTGTCTTGACCAGAAGCCCACGGGTCTCTGTGATGGGTGGGTATGGGTACTCTGTCTGTGGGGGCTTCCTTCCCATCTGGAGGAGGTGCTGGTTGCACTCCGTGATCTCCTTGGCTGTTTTGCAGCCCAAATGCTTTTGTGCCTCCATCTCCCTTTGGAGCATGGAGCTGGTGGGGCTGGATGCTATCCCTGGCACTGCAGCAGAAACACTCCATGTGCAGCTCTGCAGAGTTTCCTTAAGCAGAAAACGAAAGCTGAGGAGCCTTTTTTTTTTTTTTTCCCAGCTTTCTCTTCCTTTCTTCCCAGCATAATGAGTTTGCTGCTGCTGCTGCCTTAATTTGGAGTTAATCTGTAATGGTTGTCAGGCAGCCAAGAGGCTTCGCTGTCCTCCAGGCAGAGGAGAAAAAAAATATCTCATGCTAGCACTGGTGTTTTCAAACTTAGGCCTGTTCAAAGGTAACATGAATCTTTCAAACTAAAATCACTTGTACTTAAAGAACATAAACATGATAAACCAGTTTGGCACTGGGGCTTGGCTTTTTTTTTTGATTCCTTTCCCTTAAGGAGGCCACACCACATTTGTGCTTACCAAGAAGAAAACTTCCCACTGCACTCAGCTAACACTTTTCTTCTGCTGCCTTGCTGGCCCATCAATATTTTTGTACAGTTCCAACATCTTTCTGCTGTCGATGCTTCTTGGCTGCTCTCATCCCAAAGGTGCATCTGTGTCTTTTCACAAACTGAGGCCAGATTCTCAGCCAGATCTGGAAGAAATTCTTTACAGTGAAGAATTAGGAAGCTGGAACTACATTCATAGATTCATATAGAATGGTTTGGGTTGGAAGGGACCTTAGAGATCATCCAGTTCCAGCCTCTCTGCCGTGGGCAGCGACACCTTGCACTAGCCCAGCTTGCTCAAGGCCTCATGCAACCTGACCTTGAACACTTCCAGGGAGGAAGCATCCACAACCTCCTTGAGTAACCTTTTCCAGTGCTTCCCCACCTTCACTGGAAATAATTTCTTCCTAATCTCCAGTGTAAATCTACCCTCCTCAAACTCTAATCCCTTGCCCCTCATCGTATCACTACAAGCCCTTGTATAAAGGTCCTGTCCAACCCAAACCATCTAGGATAACTCTTCCTGCTGATTTCCAAGCAGCCACTATGTATTCATACTGACATTACAAAGACAAGAACTTGATCATGAAACTTGCATCACAAACCCAAAATGCAAGCACCCTCTCTACAGCCCTGAGAGCCATGTAGCTGGGAAGCATTTCTGTGTTGTTTATCTGAAGTGCAGCAATCTCACTGTCACTCTATGCAGGCCAAAGCCTCCTCAAATTCATGTGCTCACCAGCTGATACCCTCCATGCCAGAAACAGGTCTGACCAGCTTGTTTTCTTTCCCAGGTGTCCCCTTCTGGACCCGTCCAGATAAGATGGAGAAGAAGCTGCTGGCAGTTCCTGCTGCCAACACCGTGCGCTTCCGCTGCCCGGCGGGTGGGAACCCAACTCCTTCCATCTACTGGCTGAAAAACGGCAAGGAGTTCAAGGGGGAGCACAGGATTGGGGGCATCAAGGTAAGGCTTGGCTTTGGAGCTCTGCTTTTGCCAGGGGGGTTCTGCCAACTGTTCAAAGTTGTGTTCCGCAGTGGTGACACATGGGGACATGTGAGAGCACAGGCCTGACTGTGTGGCAATCACAGAACTGTAGCATGGGGGGGTTGGAAGGGATCTCTGCAGATCATCCAGTCCAACACCCCGCTAACAAAGGGTCTCCTACATCAGGTTGCACAGGAACACATCCAAGCAGGCTTCAGAAGTCTCCAGAGGAGACTCTACAACATCTCTGGGCAGCCTGCTCCAGGGATCCAGCAGCTTCAAAGTAAAGAAGTTTTTCTTTACGTTGAAGTGAAACCTTCTGGGTTCTAATTTGTGCCCATTGCCCCTTGTCGTATCACTGACCACTACTGAAAAGAGCCTGGCTCCATCCTCTTGCTTCCCACCCTTCAACTCTTGCTGAGCATTCATCAGATCCCCACTCAGGCTGCTCTTCTCCAGGCTCAGCAGCCCCAGGAGCTCTCAGTCTTTACTCATCACAGAGATACTGCAGGCTCCCCAGAATCTTTGTAGCCTCCAATTACTATCTCCAATAGTTCCCTGACTCTTTTGAACTGGAGATCCCAGAACTGGACCCAGTGCTCCAGCTGTGGCCTCACCAGGGCAGAGCAGAGGAGGAGGAGAACCTCCCTCAACCTGCAATGGGTGTGTTTCTTGCAGCCTTAGCGATTACTCAACACCAAAGCGTTTTAAATTGCTGCTGTCCTTTGGGATTGAGGGCCAGTGCCCTCTGGGTTTGTCTGCAGAGGTTAAAATGAGACCAGCTTTATGGTTGTGTTATGGATGGTGATGAGAAAGCAGGAGCAGAAAATTGCCTCCAAATTTCTGGAGATCAGCCCAGTGTGTTGAGATGTATTAGACTGAGCTGTAGCTGCTCCCAGCATTCAGGGAAAACTGACTCAGCATCCTTGGAAGGTGTGGGAAGGACCTCACCAAAAAGCTGGACTGTGGTGCTGGTGGCCATTAACATTCTTGTGGTGTAAATCACTGACCCTTGGTCAAGTGTTGGATTCCCTTGTAGCCAGAGTCATAGCATCTGCTTCTTGGCTGCTTTCCGCTCCCTCCTTACTTTCTGCCATGAGGTGTTCTGGAAAGTGCTTCTGCTTGTGTTTATGGATGGAGCTGAGGGACCCAAAACCCTCACTGCACTCAGATGATTTAATTAGCCAGAAATTTCTGTGCTACTGTGTGTGATGAATTATGGCAGGACTTCGACAGGAGAATAAGCTCTTTTCTGATGTTGTTGGTTTTCTTCTTGCTTTGTCCCCTTGAGGTCACAATCAGACTCTTTTCTGATTTTATTTGGGGAGAATAAAGCTGGCAGCAGCTGGTTATAACAAAACCAGTCTGGCAGGAGGGATGTCTGAGCAGTGATCTATCCTCTGCCAGCCCTGGCATAGCCCTGGGCTGCTGCTTGGGAGAGGTGATTTTGAGGAAGGCACCATCATCAGCACTCTGAATAAGCTGTGTGCTGGTGCCTGCCACATTGGGAGTGTTTTCAAAGGGCATGCAAAGCATGCTGTGCTCCAGAAACCAGAAAAGGGTTCAAAAAAGTCTTCCCTCCCTGCAGTTTTGGGCTGTTTCTTTCCTGTTAGTTCAGACCCAGTCCTGAAAGAGCCTTTTGTGATTGCTTCAGTGAAGCTTTTGAAGCTCCCTCGCTCCTGTCCCTGCTCCAGCCTGGAGGAGGCTGAGAAAATGCTCAGATTTGGATCTTCTGAAAAGTTAGGGAAGAAGGCTGAGGGGAGACCTCATTGCTCTCTACAGCTCCCTGAAAGGAGGTTGCAGTGAGGAGGGGGTCGGTCTCTCCTCCCTGCTGTCAGGTGATAGAATGAGAGGAAATGGCCTGAAATGGCACTGAAGGAGGTTTAGTTTGGGCATTAGAAGAAACTTCTTGACTGAAAGGATTCTCAAAGACTGAGACAGGCTGCCCAGGAAGGAGTTGAATCCCTGTCCCCAGAGGTGTTCGAGAAACACGTGGACATGGCAACAGGGGACACTGTCTAATGGCCATGGTGGTGGTGTGCTGACGGTTGGACTTGGTGACCTTAGAGGTCTTTTCCAACCAAACCAAGTCTATGAACAGAGGAAAGAAGTTTAGGATGGAAAAAAAGTGGGGAAGCAGCTGCTGTGGGGAAGCAGCCTTTTGACAGATAACGTTCACCCAGCACCAGCATCTTTGACTGGCTGCAGATCATCACAAAGCATTTCCAGGCTGACATACACTATTGGGGTAGCTTTGCACAAAGCTGTGTGCCATCAGCTGCACTAAATTACACTTGCAGAAGCCAATCTAAAACTGAAAGCAATTCCCCAGCCCGCTTCCCAGTGGTTTTTAATCTCTCCTTGAGTTTAAATTGACACATTTCATCCTCTGCAAGGCAGCATCGCTCTGCTTTGTTTCTCTAGGGGTACCTTCCAGCAGCAAGCCAATGCTTAAAAGAGCTATTGAAGGCAATGTCAGGCCAATTACAGCAAGGTTGGGTTAAGCTCTCTATCTGTCTAGGTGTGGTTCTTTGTCCCTTCCTTGATATAAAGACATCTTTCCCTCTCTGTTCCACTTCTTCCCTTGGTTGCTTGCTTTTTCTGGTGGGCCATGGCTGGAGGCAGGGGATCTGGTGGAAATCTCCTGCAGTATGAATGCACTGGTAGCTATCAGCTGAGATTTGAACCAGAAAAGGAGCTTGAAAACCTGCTTGGTATCTCATGTATTTAAGATTTAAATTCCCTGTTACAACTTAACTTCATAACAGGATTAAGGCAGCTTGAAAAGAATGGGCAAGATCCAAGATCTGGCAGAGCTTGGTTGGCTTACTTCACCTCCAGATCTGGTCTTAACCCAGAAATCCTCGAGCTGGGAATGTTCTCATTTGTTTTCAGTGCATGGCAGAGTTTCAGTGTTGATTGTGAAAGGTCTGTGGCCAGCAGATGGGAGCTGACCACTCTTCCACTTCTGCCCCTTGGAAGTGGTGTGGAAATTGCTTGTGATTGCACGGTGTGAAGAGAAGGATGAGTGCAAGAGAGAAGGGTGCAGGCTAACCTAGTTTTGCTGCAGTTCATCCTTGACTAGCAAAGAAAAGAAATTCATATGACTTCTCATATGAAATTTCCCAAAGAGCATTAATGGTTAAATCCCTGTTGGAATCTCTAATAGTGTAAGCCTCTGTGTGTTAAATGACCCTAGAAGGGAAGAAGGAGGGGGAGGGGAGGGAGAGGATTATCCCTTCCCCAGACCATTGCACTGACTTGCATACCAGTCTGGCAAACAGGGCCTGAGCTTCCAAGAGTGTCTGCAAATGTTTGTTTCACAAGGAGCCAAGAATGACAACACCAAATAAAGCAGAGGGATTTCCAGTATCTCACCCCCTTGATTAATGCCTGCACTGTCACTTCATGTTTCCAGCGCTTTATGGAGCGGGGTGGCTATCTTCACTTGGGAACAGCCCTTCTAACTCTGCTTTAAATCTAGGCAGCAATCTCATGCTAAAGAAAAAAAAAAAGTGGGGAAAAAAATCATCTGATTGCTTCTAGAAGAGTTTCCAAACAAGTTCTGTCCCAGGAGTCTGTGCACCCCAGCTTCTCTTCTCTGTTCGGAGTCCAAAGCCTCCGTCACAAATATCATGAAGAGAAGTTCTTTGGAAGTGCCATAAAAGTGTCTTTGAAAGTGCCTGCTAAGTAAAACACCTAATTTGGACCTGGTTTTGTAATATAGCTCTAACTGGGGACTCAGCTGTGTGCCTGGAGCCCCATTTCCTTGTAGTACCTCCTAAGGGTTCCAGATGCAAATGCTTTGCAATGCTGAAAAGTGGGTTAAAAGAGATCTTCAGACACAACTGTGAAACAAACCTGTATGGAAATGAACCCCTGAGCAGCCACACATTTGCATTGAAACTTCCTTGAGAGTCTGGTGTGTTCAGCTGTGACCTCCAGGTCCAAGCTCTCTGTTCTCTGTTCTACTCTGCACTGGTGAGACCCTATCTGAAGTACTGCATCCAGTTCTGGAGCCACTATTACAAGAGGGATGTGGATGTGCTGGAAGGTGTCCAGAGAAGGGCCATGAGGGTGATCAGAGGACTGGAGCACTTCTCCTATGAGGAGAGACTGAACAGTTGAGGCTGTTCGTTTTGGAGAGGAACAGGTTCTGAGGTGACCTTACTGTGGCCTTTCAGTATCTGAAGGGGGCTATAAGAAAGCTGGGGAGGGACTTTTTAGGCTGTCAGGTAGTGATAAGACTGGGGGGAATGGAACAAAGCTAGAAATGGGTAGATTGAGACTGGAGGTTAGAAAGAAGTTCTTCAGCATGAGAGTGGTGAGAGCCTGGAAGGGGTTGCCCAGGGAGGTGGTGGAAGCCTTATCCCTGGAGGTGTTTAAGGCCAGGCTGGATGAGGCTCTGGACAGCCTGATCTAGTGTGAGGTGTCCCTGCCCATGGCAGGAGGATTGGAACTAGATGATCCTTGTGGTCCCTTCCAACCCTGACTGATTCTACGATTCTCAGAGCTCCTCTGACCCTGCAGTTGCTGCATGTTTTCAGGGATGCTCCAAGCTGGGTGTTGCTTTACAGAAAGTGCATAGTGTTGATTCTGCATGGAGGTCCATCTGGGTGGGATGAAGGTGCTGTCATACTTGGCCTGACACCTGCAGCAACCAAACTTTCAGTTCAGACTTGTTTAGCCTCTTGTGATCTATACCCTGAAATGGCAGGAAATGTATTCAGTGGTCCCTGGCAAGTGGGATGCTCATCAGTGTCGTTCTCAGGGCTTCAGAAACCTTCACAGCTTTGTTAAGATGATTTTTTTTTTTTCTTGCTCATCTTGCAACTGATTTGTCTGCTTTTCTGACTTGAAGCCTTCTCTTTGCAAAGTTCTGGCTTTAATTGCAACGTGGTCCTTTAAAGAGAAGCATGTGGATGCAGTTTCTAACAAAAGAGGTTAACTGACTTTGTGTTTGAGTTCACCTGCTGCAGCAAGAAACCTCAGGAGCAGTTACGCCCTGGGCTCCTCCATCAGCTCTTGACATTCTGTATCACAGTATTATTGCCATCTCCTGCATCTGTGTCCTTGGAGTCACCTTCATAGTGTTTATTAATAAGGTTGAAATGTTCTGCTCTGGGCAGCAGAAGGCATCAAATTAATATGCAAAAAAATTGGAGAGCTTTCATACACCATGTGTCCTGAAGTCATCTTTGATACCATTTGCTTTCTCTGTTAGCTCCTTGTTTGCTTTCCATGACCATTATTTCCTTTGTGCTCATTAGAACCAAACTAGAACACAGGAAGTTTCACTTGAACTTAAGAGGAAACTTTGCTGTGAGGGTGATGGAGCCCTGGAGCAGGCTGCCCAGAGAAGTTGTGGAGTCTCCTTTCCTGAAGGCTTTGAAAACCCACCTGGATGTGTTCCTACACGACCTGATCTAAGCCAAGCTGCCCTAGCAGTGGGGCTGGACTCAATGACCCCCCCCGAGGTCCCTTCCAACCCCCACCATTCTGGGATTCTGGAACACTCTGGGTAGCCTGTTCCAGTGTTCTGTGACCCTTACAGTAAAGAAGTTCCCCCTTGTGTTGAGGTGGAACCTCCTGTGCTGCAGCTTCCAGCCATTGCTCCTTGTCCTATCCCAGGGAGCAAGTGCTCAGAGCCTGTCCTCCCCTCCTCAGATATTTATAAACATTGATTAAATCCCCTCTCAGTCTTCTCTTCTCCAGACTTAGCCCCAGGTCCCTCAGCCTCTCCTCATCAGTCAGTGCTCCAGTCCCCTGATCATCCTGGCCAAAAACCATTCTAGCTGGGCTCACAGGGCAGTAGATCAGGGTGGAAGCATAGGTTGTGCTTTCCCTTCTGCTGCTCTGGATATGAGCCACATCTAGAAAACCAACTACTATAAAATTGGGTGCCAAAAGAGAAGGGCTGATCCTAGGGACCAGCTTTGAGGCTGGGCATGTTTTCTCCTGGTTTTTACAGGGAATTATGGGGACTGACTCAGTGGTAGACACCCATTTCTGTTCAAACAGATGCCATGGCCTCTTGCCTCCGTAGCACACATCTTCAAAACATGCTGTAGCTGGGGTAAGAATTAGGAGTTTTATTGTTTAGAGTCATCTTAGGGGTTAGATATAGCAGTTGGTGAAAGTGTACAGATGAGAGGACAGTATCTTGAGCTGACAGAGCCTCTGGAGCAGGGCAGTGTGGCAGAGGGCACCAGCGGATCAGATGCCTCCTGAAGCTGCTGTTCTAATGAGAGGTGGCACATTGAGCTGCCAGCTGGGCTCCTTATTGCTGTTACTGTGGAAGCATCTACCAGGCTCTGATGGAACCTCAGTGTGTTGTATTGTGCTGCACTGCTGCTCCACTGGGCTGAAGTCCTTTTCATGTTAAGCGTTTAATGATCCTTGAAATGGCTCCTTGTGATGTTCAGGCCTACTCTGGATCTGAGGGGTTGGAATGGACCCAAAGACATCGAGTCCAACCCCCCTGCCAGAGCAGAACCAGACAATCTAGCTCAGGGCACACAGGAACGCATCCAGACAGGCCTTGAAAGCTCCAGAGGAGACTCCACAGCCTGTCTGGCCAGCCTGTGCCAGTGCTCTGGGACCCTTACAGTAAAGAAGTTCCTCCTTGTGTTGAGGTGGAACCTCCTGTGCTGCAGCTTCCATCCATTGCTCCTCGTCCTATCCCAGGGAGCAAGTGAGCAGAGCCTGTCCCCCCCATCCTGACCCCCAGCCCTCAGATACTTATAAACATTGATTAAATCCCCTCTCAGTCTTCTCTTCTGCAGACTAAGCAGCCCCAGGTCCCTCAGCTTCTCCTCCTCAGGCAGTGCTCCAGTCCCCTGATCATCCTGGCCAAGCTTGTAGAAGCTCATTGATTGCTCACTGACTTGAACTGGCTGCTGGTGATGGTACCTGACCACGAGCTTGATGGTTTGATTTCTTCTTCTAGTTGCGACACCAGCAGTGGAGCTTAGTGATGGAGAGTGTGGTGCCATCAGACCGAGGGAATTACACCTGTGTGGTGGAGAACAAGTATGGCAACATCAGACACACCTACCAGCTTGATGTCTTAGGTGAGATGGGGCTGTTGGCCCTCAGCAGGTGACGAGTGGGGATGCCAAAGAGATGTGTGATGGGCTATGGAAAGCAGGAGCTTGGTTTCTTTCCCAAAAACTGGATCAAGGGTCTTCTAAAGCCAACAACAAGCTTCCTTTTGGCCAGCAATTCAGCTTCAGATCTGTGATCAACACGTTTATTGATTTGCAATAAATTTGCTGATTTTGGTCTAGGGAGTGGCCAGACAAGAGATGTCTTCTCTGTTCCCAGATGGCTCTTGTCTGCTTTGAGAAGCACTGGGTAGAGGAGTGGCCAGGACACACCTGAGTGGGGGTAATCCCAGTCTACAGCCTTTCTGCTGCAAAGGCAGGAGGTGAAGGGCTGAGGGGAGACTCCTCGCTGGCGGAGGGACAGGTCAGTTAGGATTTCCCTCTCTTCTGTTTTCCAGAAAGGTCACCCCACCGACCAATCCTGCAGGCAGGGCTTCCTGCCAACCAGACCGTGGTGGTAGGGAGCAATGTGGAGTTTCACTGCAAGGTCTACAGCGATGCCCAGCCTCACATCCAGTGGCTGAAACACGTGGAAGTCAACGGCAGCAAATACGGACCCGATGGGACTCCCTACGTCACGGTGCTGAAGGTTGGTACAGGCTGCTTCTTCTCACCCTCAGGGCAATCCTTTCTCTGCCTTGGTCTTGGTGGGCAAGAGAAACCTGACCCACTGCCCTGCTTGTGGCAGGGGAAATGAGCACTGAATGAAGGTGCTGCCAGTGGAGGTCATAAACTTCATGATGTGTTTAGAGACAAGCCCTAGGTAAGCAGGACCCTGTGAACCAGGAGCTCCCAACAGAAGATGCTCAGTGCCACATCTCTTAGAAAAGTAAGAATGATTTAAACCAGATAAAGGTTGGAGCAGAGGATTCTTGGGGTACCTTCCAACCTGGCTTTCTGAGATTTTGGGGAGCTCAAGGCCTGTTTTTGTGTCATTCTTTTGCATCTGTAAGGAGAAAAAAAAAAAGAAAAAACCATGAGAATAAGGCAAGGGCAGCTGTTGGGTTTGTTCTTTCCTTTAAGCACAGTGAAAGACTCTGCTTTTTTGGACTGGGTGCAGCAAAAAAATGTCCCAAAGTTGGTGTTGCAGACTCTTCTGTTTGCCAGAGATAACACAACTACTGCAGTGGCAGCGATAAGTAAAGTCGTTGTAAGAGTTGAGGCACCTCTGAGAACGCAGCCATAAGAAAAGCTGTCAGATTGCATCTGACCCACAAATGGTTAGAAAAACCCTTGAAATGCTATTTTTTTAAAAAACAGATTTAATAGAGGTCTTTTCAAGGCTTATTAAAACAAAAGGCTCCCAACTCAAACACATTCTTTCCTTTTTCCAAGTAAACACATTGCAACCTGCACCTACCAAATAACTCTGAGCTACCAGCACCTGAGAGCCAAGATGGTCTTGTTCCAGCTGCTAACAGTTCTGAACATTGCTGTTCTCCATGCTCAGAAAAGCCTGGGTTGATTTTCTTTTTTCTTCTTTTTTTTTTTTTTTTTTTTTTTACTTGATAAATTAAAAAAACATTCAGTAAGATTTTACTTTCCTCAAATGCTTCTTTGAAGGGAATTTCCAGCTTGAACAAAGCCAGTAAATGTGGTTTCCCCTCAAGCCATGTAGATAGGTTTACAGTGAGGGTGGTCAGACACTGCAACAGGTTGCCCAGGGAGGTCGTGGATGTCCTCTCCCTGGAGGTATTCAAGGCCAGGGTGGATGGGGACTTGAGCAAGCTGGGCTAGTGGGAGGTGTCCCTGCCCATGGCAGGGGGGTGGAACTGGATGATCTTGAGTGTCCCTTCCAACCTAAACCATTCTATGAATCTATGAATATAAAAACTGGAGAACAGAGAGTGGAAAACACATTGGGCTTTTAAAATCCCTGGGGTTTGTTGTTTTGGTTTTTTTTTCTTTGACTAAAGGCATTCTGTGTTGGTGATTATTCTAATAAATAGGACCAAACAGGATTTTTCTTTTTTCCTGGCTCTGCAATTAAAACTGAGAGCAGATTTTTGTCCCTGCAGCTTCGAGCTGAGATCGCCCTGTGCGTGGACATTGCCCGTGCACATCCTGCCTCACGCACCCTTCTGCTCTTTGCATGAAACCTTCAAACAAAACCCCACTCACCAGACAGCCTCTACAAACCTGTCACCCAGCCAGATACATGATAATAAAAGCCAGAGACCCTGGAAATAATTAACACAGATTGAAATAACAGATTGGTTGGAAGAAATGGTTGGAGACAGCTCCTCAGGATTGGCAACACGCGCTCCTGGCGACTTGATAAAACTCCCTGTTTTCTCCCAGCCTCTCCAAAACGTGTCTGAATTATGCATATTTGAATTTCCCCCCCACCCTGCCCTGGTTTCACAGCCCAGCACCAAGCTCTGAATAGCTGACTGTGTCACATGTCATCCAGTAGAGTCTCCCAGCTCCGTGTGTGGTCCCCATGGGATAAAGTGCTACCTTTTGGGAAGCTCGCGGAGCCGCTGCGAGCAGTGCCTTGTGTCCAGAGCACAAGCTCCCATTTTGCTGTGGCAAAGAACATATAAATAGTCCCTATAAATAGTGGTTTGAAAATGAAGTTGGAGCAGCACTGGGGTGGCTGGGTCATTAGAATTGCCAAATACCTTCTCTTCTGTGGACAGCAAAAGCTCCACATTCCTCGAAGGGGAGCGCAGGCAGGCGTTTGAAAGCCCAAGTTTTGTTTGGTTTGATTATTTTTGGGGGGGGTGTGGGGGTGGGATGAATAGGACCAGCACACGTCTATTTACTACTGCTGGTTAATCAGGAGTGCTTTGAATTGTGGTAACACCAGCACAGTGCTGGGGCACCCAGCCCTTTCCCATTTGGGGATGGATCTTTTGTGCTCCAGAGCTGGCTCTCCATGGAGCTGCGGCAGGTCCAGCTTTGCAGGGACTGATTCTTTTAATGCTGGTTTTAAAACGGTTTCAAACTGAAAGAGAGGAGATTTTGGACTAGATAAAGGGAAGAGGTTTTTTTTTAGTTTTTTAATTTTTTTAATGAGGGTGATGAAATACTGTCCCAGGTTGCCCAGAGAGGTGATAGATGCCCCATCCCTGCAAAATTTCAAGATCAAGTTGGATGGGGCTCTGAGTAACCTGATGTGGTTGGAGGGGGGATTGGACTAGATTACCTTTAAGGGTCCCTTCTAACCCAAACCATTCTATGATTCTGTGATTTATGCATGTGTTTGTTTTTCAAACATAAGGATCTGATAAAGTGATCTCACTATCTGGCTGTAGTGATGTTGGGTTGCTGGTTGGACTTGATGATCTTAAAGGTCTTTTCCAACCAAACCAATTCTATAATTCTCTGATTCTATTATTCTGTGATCTTGGTGCCAGTCTGTTGGCTTTATGGACTAGTTGGACTTGCTCCCCTCATGCCACAGGCTGCCTGGGGAAGTGGTGGATTTGCCACCCCTGGAGGTGTTCAAAGAGGTACATAGGCATGGCACTTGGGGACAAGGTTTAAAGACCATGGTGGTGTTGAGTCAGTGGTTGGATATGATGATCTTTAGAGGTCTTTTCCAACCTTAATGATTCTCTATGTTGTTGCTTTAACCCAGCATCTTGGCTGTGCTGGTGGAGCTGCTCACAGCCCTTCCTGCCCACAGCTGCTTTAGCAAAGGCTCTCTCCTGCCCGATGCTCTGGTGCCTGCAGGGAGATAAGACTTTATCAGCTCATCCTGCCCTCCTGCTTCCAGGAGATTCTCTGGGTTGTAAGAGCTGCCATGGGGTGATTTATCTATGAGGAGTATCCCAGTCTCCATCACAGCAAGAGAGACAGAGAGGTGCCCAGCACATGGTTCTCCCCCCTCCCATCTAAACGCTGGGGGCAAACCCCACCCCAGTCCAGATGGATGAATTGAATGCTCTACTTTCAACCCATTTTTCCACCAGCCTAACAAAACCAAGCCATCACCTGCATCAGTTCCTGAAAGCCTGGGCTAATTTGTGATCAAAGGAGACCTCTTTTTTCTTTGCAGAAGAGCACTAAATGCATTCCAGTTGGAGGGGGTGAGGGGGGGCTGGCAACTCTGTGCCCAAGCTTTGTCAAAGCCTAAATTGTGCTTTCTGCATTGAAACGTGCCCAGTTTCGTTATAAACAAGGCAGCAACAGCAGGCAGGCATGTTCCCCACCAGCCAGGGCAGACAAACTTGCCAAGGTGTAAGCTTTAGAGATGAGATCAGGTCAAAACCAGTGGTGTTTGTCATCAGCTATGGACACTGGGACTCCTTTCTGGTGCCACTTCTGTGTCCAGTTTCCAATAACCCATCACGCCTGTCAGCCCTGACGGTTTAATATGGGCTGCAAGTCACATTGGCAGGATCAGACCTTGAAATCAAAGGCATCTAAACTGAGCTGGAGGGTGTAAGATGAAAAATGAGAGGAACAATTGTTTCATTTTTTTATTTCCAGAACTGAAACTGGGTTTGGTGTTTTGTTTGGTTTTTTTGTTTGTTTGTTTCTAGCCTTTTCCTAGGCTACTTTTGAGGCCACCAAAAAAAAAATTAAAAAATAGTTGTGTGTTTTCAACCCAAATAAACCCAGCTGTTTAGGGGCCAAACTGATGTGCTGTTGTGGAATGAGAGATACAAAATCCCTTGCTTAAGAGTCTGATTTGTGTGCACCACTTTATTTAGTAAAGAAGAGGCTCCTATAAGCGGTGGAAAAAATTACAGCTAATTTCTGAAAGGCAAAGTCAGCAGCGAGTCTCAAACCGCCACTGCTTATATTTTGTTTCCAATTGCTATTTTGGAATCTGATAATTGAAACAGCATTTGCTGAGCAGGGCTGCAAACACAAATCCCTGCTCCAGCCCTTTCCCTGCTGCTCCTGTCTGCAGAGTTCTGAAGAAGCTGTAGAGCCTGCGCCTGCTGTCAGATGGAGAAATAGGATGGGCTTGTAGTGCTAGGATGAGGGGGAATGGATTTGAGCTGGAAGAAGGGAGAGTTAGACTGAAGATTAGGAAGAAATTCTTTAGAGTGAGGGTGGTGAGACACTGGAACAGGTTGCCCAGGGAGGTTGTGGATGCCTTCTCCCTGGGGGTGTTTAAGGACAGGTGGGATGCCTTGAGCAAGCTGGGCTAGTGGAAGGTGTCCCTGCCCATGACAGTGGGGGTGGAACTGGATGACCTTGAAGGTCCCTTCCAACCCAAACCATTCTATGTTTCAATGAATCTATGAAGTATAACAGAATCTAAAATGACAATATCTTTGACAATTGTTGTATTCCTGTTAGCTTAGTTAGGAAGGAGCCTTTGCATAACTGATAACTCCATTCTATTTCCTACTAGCCCTCCCTGGGGGGGGTGTCCAGGTTGGATGGGGTCTTGAGCAGCTGATTCTTGCTAGTTGAGAGGTGTCCCTGTCCATGGCAGGGAGGCTGGAGTAGATGAGCTCTGAAGTCTCTTCCAACCTGAGCCATTCTGAGATTGTATGATTCTATGTTGTATTAACAGCTGGATTCTATCACCCTTAGTTTGACACTGCAAGAAGTGTATTCCTGGAACTAAAAATGCCAAAATCCAACTCTATGTTTCAAAAAAACAAGCTCAAACCAGTACTAATCTGGAATAAAAATCTATACAGAGCTATAAATTTCAGCTAATGTATTTATCTTCCTAAATCTCTGGGAAAAAAAAGCAGCTTGAAAGTAGGCCAAGACTATACATCCAAGAAATAATTGTTGGTGTTTTAACAGTGACAGTGAGAACATAACCTGGTGCCAGTGTCATGCCATGCTTGTAGGAGATGATTACAGGAACACAGATCTTTAGAATAGGAGTGAATTATCACAGTATCACAGTATCACCAAGGTTGGAAGAGACCTCAAAGATCATCAAGTCCAACCCATTACCACAGACCTCAAGACTAGACCGTGGCACCAAGTGCCACATCCAAACGTGCCTTGAACACCTCCAGGGACAATGACTCCACCACCTCCCTGGGCAGCCCATTCCAGTGGGGAATGACTCTCTCAGTGAAGAACTTTCTCCTCACCTCCAGCCTAAACTTCCCCTGGCACAGCTTGAGACTGTGTCCTCTTGTTCTGGTGCTGGTTGCCTGAGAGAAGAAAGCAACCTCCT
>WBNM01032354.1:0-12149 GCA_013399055.1 Ramphastos sulfuratus | reverse complement strand
GCAGATGCCCACATCTGTGTAACATACGAGGTTTTGAAGTGGGGCAGATGCCCACATCTGTGTAACATACAAGGTTTTGAAGTGGGGCAGATGCCCACATCTGTGTAACATACAAGGTTTTGAAGTGGGGCAGATGCCCACATCTGAGTGGGCAAATGAAGAAGATGGGTCTGTTTTAAAGGCCAAGTGGTGTGTGTGAAGGGAAGGGAGTTCACCTGCACATGGTTTGGGGGCCAAATGCAACTTCTCCTCTTCAGCCAGCTCCTGGGTTAGCTCTCACCACAGGGTGAGCTGGGGAATGTTGCCAGAACCCAAAAGCCAAGAGCTGCGAGCGATCGATCCTAGGGGATGTAGGTGCATGGAGGTATTGCTTGGTTTACTGAAGTTCAGGTTTCTGTCTATTCCTGCAGTCTTGGATCAGTAAAAACGCTGAAGCCGATGCTAACCTAAATCTGTTCAATGTGACAGAACAAGATGAAGGAGAATATCTGTGTAGAGCCAACAATTTCGTAGGCATAGCCGAAAAACCATTTTGGCTCCACATTCGCAAACCAAAACCAGGTAAACCACAGACTCTGTCCCAAGGCCCTGGCAACTGCAAGAATGAGCTCTATATAACATTTTTAAGCAGCTTAGTGATTAAAATGACTATATTCATTTTGTATTTTATGCTGTCAACTGACATGGCGGAATGGCTTTACTCTATTTTCTTGCTAATTTCTTTTTTTTTTTTTAATTATTATTAATTTATAATATATATATTTTTTTTTCCACAAGAATGCCTTTACAGCAATTGCCATGGAAAAATTCCCACAATAAAATGACTGTCAACAGTTTGCTCTCCACTCTCCCTTGCTTTTATTCCTTTCCCTTCCTTTACGATTGAGTGCTGAGGTGAATTGCATGGTAGTGACCTGCTGACTTCCAACCATACTGGTTGAGAATTTTCAGCCCTGAAACTGATATGATCAGTGCACAGATATCTGGAGAAGTAAATGTCAGCGTTGCAAAAGTGTTGAAGAGCAACAGCAACCTCCTGGGCTTCGGGGTTTGACCCCAGCATAGAGGATTTGGCTGCTGTGTGCTGCTCGATGGCACTGCAGGAAGGTTCCTTCTGGGCACCTTCTTGTTTCCAGCCTGTGTCATCAGTATGTGGTGCTCTGAGGGGGGGAAAAAAAAAAAAGTAAAAATCACTAATTATTTGAAGAATTAATGAACCATTAATTAATGTGTTCATTCCTATGATCAGCACTTGGACTCTTTCCCCACTACACCTCCCCTCCTTTCTCCTTTCTTGCTGTCTTCCCTTTCCTTCCTTTCCCCACCTTCCTTTCCCTACCCCTTTACTCACCCTACTAACCCCCAGTCAGTCATATTGTGGGGGCAATTTTTCAGCTGGATGCTTTTGCTTGCATGCTTCTCTAGTGGGACAGAGTAAGAACCTGGTGAAGGGACCCTTTTTTTTTTTATATAATTTTTTTTTTTTATTATCTCTTTTGTGTGCTTTTGACTACAGGTTGCAGAGGGGAAATGAATAAATCAGTGTGGATGATGGGCCATTGGAAAAAAACAAACCAAACCACTTTTAATCTGCTTTGGAAATTTTTTGCCTCTGGTGTCTTCCCCCTTGCTTGGGAATGTGGCTTACTCTCTGTTTTTCCCTCTTTCTATATGTGTTTTTTTTCCCCCTAGACGGCAGGTGTTAACACCACGGATAAGGAGCTAGAGATTCTGTACTTGCGCAATGTAACTTTTGAGGATGCTGGGGAATATACTTGTCTCGCAGGGAATTCTATTGGGTTCTCCCATCACTCTGCTTGGCTGACGGTGCTACCAGGTATTTCCTTCTCTGCTGGCCCCCTCCTGCCTTCCTTCCTTCCTTTTCTTCTCCTTCTCCAGGGTGTCTTGACTGTTTTGCTTTAGAAATGCCAAGTTCCTGCAGACCACCCCTTGTTTTGGAAGGGAGCCCACTCTCCACCGATGGATCTCCTCTGAAGTTTGCTGTGCTGCTGGTAAATCTACCCAGCAGACAACCTCTGCTGCATATTCACAGCTCAGGCTCTCAGGCTTTTTTTTTTTTCTTTTTTGCACTGTAGCTCCAGATTTCAAAGGGTTTTGCAGTAGTGAGGCAAAGTGCTGGGTGTCTTTTTGCAGCGAGCAGCTCAAGGGAGGTTCTCCTCCCTCCTCTACTCTACCCTGCTGAAGCCACATCTGGAATATCGTGTCCAGGTCTGGGCTTCTCGGTTCAAGAAGGGCAGGGANTTAAGAAAAAGTTCTTTCCTATGAGAGTGATGAAGCACTGGAACAGGTTGTCCCCAGAATTTGTGGAGATCTCATCACTGGAAGTGTGTAAGACCAGGATGGATGAGGCTGTGAGCAAGCTGGTCTGGTGGAAGGTGTCCCTGCCCATGGCAGGAGGTTGGACCTAGATGATCTTTAAGGTCCCTTTCAGTTCATGCCATTCTAAGATTCAATGAAACCTCCCCATCAGATAGTCCAGGGCATCTAAATTGGCTATGGACTGTGGAGCATCTTACAGAGAAACCTTTCTGTCTAACCTCCTATCTTAACCTAAAATTAGATGCACAAGTGGTTGGTGTCAGCACACCCCTCCCTGCCTGGAGCATTATTTCCACTTCATGCATGAACAGGTCAAGATAGCCATCTCCAACAGAAGGTCGAGGAGAGTCATCTGTAGAGAGAGCCCTGGCTCCCAGGGGCATTCCATGCTGCCTGCTCCAGCTGGAATCCATGAAAGCTGCAGTGGGCTTGAAACCTGAGGCCAGAGTGACCTCAATTTTGTGGTTCTTTCATGTGCAAAGCTCTCACTGACAATGGAGCCAGCTCAGAATATGCAACAGAGTTGTCTGCTTTCCCAAAGAGGGCAGTGAGGCTATGCTGGCCCTTCACCTGCAGGATCTGTCTCCAGCTACGGCTTGAGCACGGTGCAGGAAAGCAACAGCAGCATTCATACTGACCCTCCTGGATGCTGTGCCTTGCAGAGAGTGCAGCAACACAGTGTGCAGCAGGCCCTTACCAAAGGGCTACCCACAATCTTACCCACTCCACTTGGGATCACTCAGTCCTAGGCCACATTTGGGTCCATCTTACAACACATCCATCTCAGGATGTCTTAGGAGCTGGAAACTTTGGCATTTCTAAACTTGACTTTCTCTGTGGGGATGATATGGGTGATACTGCTTCTACTGGGGCTCAGGGTCTCCTCCGTGCTCCACCCTGCTGCTGGTGGGATCTGCTGGTCTTTTCCTCTGTTCATTTGCCAGCTCTGTAATAGCTGATCTGATCCTGTTTCTGCTTCTGCCATCCACTGGATGAGAAATGGTTGCCTTTGGTTAGAAGATGAACATTTCTGTTGTTTTGAGTCTCCTGATGCTGTCTTGTCCAAGTCTTGTACTCTTTTCACAATTTGTGAACTCATCACCTCTTGCTTAAGCAAAGGATAAGCAGGAGAAAACCTACCCAAAAGAACCCAACCTGCCATGGAACTTTATCTTGAAGTCAGGTGCAGTGAAGGACAGCCACCTGTGCAGCAGCAGGTCCCCAAGCCCTCCCACAGAGGCTGCAGGACACAGCACACCTGGGGACCCTCTTCTTGTAAAGCCCTGTCCACACCACAGGAGGAGAGACGTGGAGCAGAGGGCAGGACTGTGAGCCAAGGCAGCAGGGCTGTCCTGTCAACCATAGATTTGGTAACCCCTCCTCACAGGAGGAGATTGGGAGCCCCCCAATGCCACCCTTGCCCCATGTCCCTCTGGGCACAGCCACCAAAGACCTGACATGGAGCCTGCTGCTGCCAGGGGAAAGCTGCTGCTGCTTGCTGAGGATGCTGCTTTGGGGCAGCAGTGATGGGCACAAGCCTTCAGCACGTCACTGTGCCAGCATGACTTCATTATAAAGTTGCCCACTGCTGACTGTTCCTCTGATGCCAGCACACCTTTGGGGGACAGAAAACCAGTCCCACCATGGCTGCTTCCTCAGGTCTATGTGCCTGTCCTGAAAGAAACAAGGGCAGAAACACAGCTGGTCCCAAAAGCATCTTGCTAGCAGGCAGCTATTGCCAGTGGTCTCATGCCATCGCCCTCTGGGCCAGACCTTCCAGCCCCTTCCCAGCAAAACCAGCTTTTCATAAAGCAGTCACACAAATCCCTCTCATGAGGTTTTTCCCCTGTGTGATGTCTTACCCCTGGGTGCCCTTCGAGCCCCTTGGTCCCTCAAGGCAGGCACTGGTCCTGTGGAATTCTTTGCTGGAGAAGCCAAATCAAGCAAGGGCAGCAAACCCCAGTCCTGCAGCCTTTGCACATCTGAGACATCCACCCGTGTGGTGGGGATGTGCGTGGACAGCAGGACCTGGGGCAGAGGAACATCACAGGCAGGTGAAGATGCCTTCAGCCTAGAGCGGTGGTTTTCAACCTGTGGGCTGAAGGCTTTCAGAAACGCCAAGGTTCAACAAAGGGCAGGAAAACCACCCCCTAAAAGGCAGGCCAAGTATGTGAGCTACAGCCACAGCTGGAAAACCACCAGCCTAGGAGAGTCCCCTCACTGAAGTTGGCATAGATGAGCAAGTCCTCCCCAAGTCATTTGTGCTGCATGTGTGTAGCTGTGTGTGGGCAGCTGCCCACTCTGTCCTGACTGCCACCTCTTGTCACCCTGCAGCAGAGGAGCTCCTGGAGATGGATGACTCAGGCTCAGTGTACGCTGGCATCTTCAGCTATGGCACTGGCCTTGTTCTCTTCATCATGGTGGTGGCCACTGTGTTTGTCTGCAGGATGAAAGCACCAAACAAAAAAGCCATCAACACCCCCACTGTACAGAAAGTCTCCAAATTTCCACTCAAGAGACAGGTAACAGAAAGTAGATACAAGATTCCTACTCCCCTCTATGGCCATCCCTTTGGTTGTTTGGGATTTTTTTTTGCCCCTTCCTTGAAATTTTCTCTCCAGGTGAGAAGCTCTACCAGGAAAAGCATTGTCCAAGAGGGACATAAGCTGGCTGCAGCCTGGGAATTGAACACCTTTGATTCATTTCCGTTCAAGTGGAGCAGTAGCTGGTGGCAGCTGACTCCAGTTCATGAGCAGCTCCCAAGCAGCCACGTTTCTGTCACCGTTGTCCAAGAGGGGCTGGCAGTGCAGCCATGAGTGCCACAGCAAGCACATATTGCAGGGGGGCAGATTAGTCCAGGCTCTCCCTGGTGGAGCAGGATTTGGGAAGCAGAAGCACATTTAGTTCCTGCTTTCACAGTGGTCACTGCTGAACCCCAAACCAGCTCTCACAGAGATGGGAGAGGATCTTTTTCTCCATGCAATTAGAGATGCTCTGCTATGGGTAATTGCAGAGGGACAGGAGCAAAAGGCACTGTGTAGAACCATGTAGTGATGGATTTCATGGCTTAGGTGAAAGCTGATGGGAAGCATTTGCAGTGCCAGGGCACAAGAAGTCACCCCATGGCCCACACAATCTGGAGATATGCACAGAGCGAATGAACAGATTGTACCTTCTGCCAGCTGGAGGGCACTGACTGACCTGTTCCACATTTCCACCAGCTGAAAACCTGGTATGAGCCTAGATGAGTGCAGCTCTGCCAAGGGTGGAGGGTGAGGTGGGATTTAGGCTAGACATTAGAAATTAATTCATTCCAGTGAGGGTGGTGAGACACTGGAACAGGTTGCCCAGGGAGGTTGTGGATGCCCCCTCCCTGGAGGTGTTCAAGGCTAAATTGTCTGAGGCCTTGTGCAGCTTGGTCTAGTGGGAGGTGCCACCACCCATGGTGAAGGGATTGGAATTGGATGATCTTCAAGGTCCCTTCCAACTCAAAGCATCCTTAGGATCCCGTGATTTCCCATGCAGAAATTAGCAGAAAGATGTCAGTGGGCACAGATACTCCAACCCCCTGCAGCTACCCACCTCAGGCACCACCTCCCTGAGGACTACAGTTGGCAATAACACTCCGTTTGCTCTACCCAAGCAGGTGTCGCTGGAGTCCAACTCTTCCATGAATTCCAACACGCCGCTGGTGCGGATCACGCGGCTCTCCTCCAGCGACGGGCCCATGCTGGCCAACGTCTCGGAGCTGGAGCTGCCTCCAGACCCCAAGTGGGAACTGGCACGCTCTCGGTCAGTCAACCAACAGCTCGGGGTCCCTCTGCCTGCTGCCAGCGTCGCCTCCCCCAGCGCCCACTAATGCACCTCTGTGTTCCTCCCTCCAGCCTGACCTTGGGGAAGCCGCTCGGCGAAGGCTGTTTTGGCCAAGTGGTGATGGCAGAAGCCATTGGGATTGATAAGGACAAGCCAAACAAGGCCATCACGGTTGCTGTCAAGATGTTGAAAGGTATGGACGGCCCAGGGAGGGCAGAACAAGGGCGCTGGGGTGGCCTCTCCTTCCCTCTCTTGTACGTGTCTTAGACAAACTGAAAAGAAGGTGGCAAGAGAAGCCTTTCTGCCCCTTGGCCCACAGAGCCTGAGGCTGAGGGCTGTCTCCTTGGAGAGCACCTGAAAGTGTAGATCCCAGCAGGAAGGGCTTGGGAATTAATCAAGTTCTCTGCCAAGGAGTGATAACATCCCTGAGAAGAAGGGGAACCCCCTTCACTTTGAGCCAGCTCCATGAATCAACTCGCTCCTTACTCCTCCCAAATCAGCTCACTCCTTACTCCTTCTGAATGAGCTTGCTCCTTACTCCTGGATCTGCTTTCTCCTTACTTCTCCAAGTCTGCTCACTCCTTACTCCTGAATCTGCTCTCTCCTTACTTCTCCAAGTCTGCTCGCTCCTTACTCCTGAATCTGCTTGCTCCTTACTTCTCCAGTCTGTTCACTCCTTACTCCTGAGCTTGCTCCTTACTCCCAAATCTGCTCACTCCTGCAGCAATGCAGTTGCCAGACACCTTCTTGAGCAGTTTCTTCATTGAAGAAACTTGACCCCAGATTCCCAAGAGGCTAAAGGGAGGCCAGCGATGGGGCAGTCATTGGGCACCTCCATATGAGTCTCCTTTTCCCATCCTGCCACAAATAACTTACAGACAAAATGTCCCTGAGGAGTTCAGCTGGAGCAAGCAGGGGCAGATGCTGCAGCCATGAGCAGCCTGGGGTTAGGTTACTTGGGGTGACACCTTCAAAAAATCACATTTCTTACTAGAAAAGGATTAACTTCAGTTCTTTTTCCGTCAGTCCATTCTGAAGCTGGTTTTGGAAGGAGGAATGTTTCATTCATTTGGGGATGTTTTCTCTCATTTTTCTACTTTTGCAGAGAAATATCTCTTAATTTTGTAGAAAAATTGCAGCTTTCCATGGAGGGGGGGAAAAAAAAAAGTTTCCTTGCTGTAGCCCCACTCCAGCTCTGCCCTTCTTTAACTCTTTGACCCTGGACCCAGGGCAGGGCAACAATCAGAAAACCAAAATGATCCCAGCTATCAAAATTGACTCTCTTTCATTAATACTTCAGGGTGAAACAGAAGATGAAAGGCTTTACTGGTTTCCATAAGAATATTTCTCTCCATTTTTTTAATTCTTAGGGGTTTTTTTTTGGTGGTAATAGGTTTGGGATTTATTTTGATTCTTCTGCCCAAACTAGAGTAAACCCAAATCCTGCTAGACTTAGAGCAGTTTCCACATCAAAGCCCCACATGGCTACGCAGCAGCTGTTTGACTGCTTCCCCAGACACTTTCCTTCCTCACATTGGGTTTTTGCTTTCCTTTTCTTACTTTCTGCAGATGATGCCACAGACAAGGACCTTTCTGACCTGGTCTCTGAGATGGAAATGATGAAAATGATTGGGAAGCATAAAAACATCATTAACCTGCTCGGTGCCTGCACACAGGATGGTAGGTAGCAAAGCAGTCTGGTGCTCACTGAGCTTTGGGAGGCGCAGGTTTGACTCCTCCTTCTGTGTCATCTCTCACTGGCCTCCCAGAAGGCCTCAGAGATGAGGTTTGAGTAGGCAGCTGTTCCCCCCACTGGATGCTGAGGTTCTCTTCCTTGCAGGACCACTCTACGTGTTGGTGGAATACGCCTCAAAGGGGAACTTGCGGGAATACCTCAGGGCACGCCGCCCGCCTGGCATGGACTATTCCTTTGACACCTGCAAGCTGCCCGAGGAGCAGCTGACATTTAAAGACCTGGTTTCCTGTGCCTACCAGGTGGCCCGTGGCATGGAGTACTTGGCATCTCAGAAAGTGAGTTGAGAAGGCTCCTCTGGTAGAAGGGTTAGTTAGAGCCATGTATGCAAAGGCATGGAGTGCCAAGGGTGTGCAGGGCAGCCTCAAGCAGAGTGTTTCAGGCAGGACCTCTCTAGAGAGCAATTCTCAGTACAAAATGTTTTGGGTTCTTTGCAGGGGGCTTCATCTCTGTGACGAAATTATAGATTCAGAAAATTGTTTTGGTTGGAAGAGACCTTTAAGATCATCAACCCAACACCACCTGTTCCAGTGTCTCCCCACCCTCACTAGATAGAATTTCTTCCTTGTCTCTAGTCTAAATCTCTCCTCCTCAGGCTTCAATCCTTTCCCTCTCATCCTACTGCCACAAGCCATTGTAAAAAGTCCCTCCCCAGCTCTTCTGTAGCCCCCTTCAGGTATTGGAAGCTGCTCTAAAGTCTCCCTGGAGCCTTCTCTTCTCCAGGCTGAACAACCCCAACTCTCTCAGCCTGTCCCCATAGGAGAGGTGCTCCAGTCCTCTGATCATCTTCATTCTCCATCACCTCTGACCATCAGCCCACACTCCTTGGAGAAAGAAGGGCAGAGGGACAGCTTCACCTCCCAGCAGGCACCCACAGAAGACAAGGGTTGGATTTCTGATCTGTGCCACCCTTTCAGGAGAGAAAGGAACACATGGCAGTGTCAACAGTGAGGTGTTGCTAAGAGCCTGCATGATGGGGCAGCGACACAGAACACGAGGAGCTTTATGAGCTTGGGAATCAGTGGAAGGGCAGCTCATAAACCACTCAGTTCTGCTTGACCCAGGCACGAGCAGCTAACAAATCCTTTTTTCTTGCCTTGCTCACCTTCCACAGTGCATCCACCGTGACTTGGCAGCCAGGAATGTGTTGGTCACTGAGGACAATGTGATGAAAATCGCCGATTTTGGCCTTGCCAGGGATGTTCACAACATTGACTACTACAAGAAAACCACCAATGTGAGTATGGAGCTGCCAAGTGCTTCAGTTCTCCTTCTGGCAGGCAACTCAGTCACTCCTGCAGCAAGTGGCCCCTGTCCCACAGCTCCCTTTCTAGAAGGGCTTAGGAGGAAGAGATCTGCTGGTGGCCTCACCTCATGAACTGCTGCAGATGGTCCCAGGGGTCCACCCACTTCCCATTTTTTTCCTGAGGGATACTGTGGCTGCTCACAGCTGGTTGTGAGGGGTGTTCCAATGTCTCACTACTCTCACTGTAAAGAATTCCTTCTTAATCTCCAGTCTCAATCTCCTCTCCTCCAGCATCAATCTGTCCCCTCCCATCCTACCACAACAAATCTATCCCTTCAAATCTAAACTCGAGTTGGACCTGGCAATCAAACCTCTTCTTCCAGCCTAAGAGCTGGCAAGTGCTGTCCCACACCCTGCTGCAATTTGCTGTGCTTATGAGCAGGGGATGCTGTTCCCATGCAGACATTTAGATGCTCTGAGAGGTTAAAGCTGCCTTGGCAATGAAACACAACCCTCTGCAGAGAAGCCTTCACTCCAGGATTGTCAGCGAAGATCCAGGGATCAAATCCTCTAATCTGTTTATGTGTGGCCACTGCTGCTTTGGGCAGTGACCGGGAAGGCAGATGTGGTTGGTAATGAAAACTGGATTAGAAAAGAAGATTCAGATGGTGCCGTGGTGGCTGGGGGAATATGCTGATGGGATGTTCCCATTGTCTTCCTAATTACAGGGTCGGCTGCCTGTGAAATGGATGGCTCCAGAAGCCTTGTTTGACCGGGTCTACACTCACCAGAGCGATGTGTAAGCAAATCTCATACCCGCTCTTTGAACAGCAATAAAGCAAGGGGGAAATCCATGCCTGTAGCATCCTAAAGACAAAACATCTGGAGCTCCTGGGGATGCAGAAGTGAAGGAATCGCTTCCAAGCTGCAGCTTTGCACATCTGGTTTTGGTTTTGCTGTTATCATGTTGCTTTCATCCAGGGATCACAGAACGTTAGAATGGGCTGGGTTGGAAGGGACCTTCAAGATCCTCCTGCAGCTTTACACACGTGGTTTTGTTTTGCCATTATCTCATTGCTTTCATCCAAACATCATAAAATCAAGGAATCCTGCAGTGGTTTGGATTGGAAAGGACCTTAAAGATCACCTAGTCCCAACTCCCCTGCCATGGGCAGGGACACCTCCTACTGACCAGGTTGCTCAAGGCCCCATCCAGCCTGGCTTTTAACACTTGTAGGGAGGGGGCATCCACAACTTCCCTGGATTTCTAGTGAGCTGCTGAAAAGTTTTTGGCTGGCAGGCAAGTTATTTCTTGTCCAGTTTATAGAGGAGGTGATTACATCCTGCAGCTCCCAAAAAAGGGGTGAAAAAAAAAACCAACCAACCAAACAACCCTCCATGCATAAAAATAATAAAAAAAAATCACCCTCAGCTTCCTCCATGCTCTGTCCCAGACAGTTGCACCTCATTTAGGTAGGTGGAATGAGCTTGGCATGTTCTGTGTGATGTTAGTTGAGTTGATCAGAGAGTAGCCAACAAATATTTTTTTCAGATTAATTCTGCCACTTCATCTATTTGTTTTTATTTTTCTTAGTCTTGTCCATTTCGGTGCCTCCACACAGTCAGCCAAGAGCAGAGTCAGTCTGCAGCCCATCTCATCTTTGCAAGGGCTTCAGTAGCTCAGCACAAACCCTGCCTTTTTATTTCAATTTTGGGGTTGATCCTGGCATTCTGACAGCAACTCAGCAGCCTGCTCCTCACAGCTTGCAGTTGGACAAATGAATGTTCTCCATTTCTGTAAATTTTTGGGGCGTGCTTTGGCTTTTACTGACCTGAAATCATTTCCACACTGAAGTACTGCTGCAGTGGGCATGAGAGAGAACTCAGAGCTAGAAGGGAGAGCAAGAGCTGGAAGAGGGGAGAGCAGGCGTGCGTGGAAGAGGAGCAGAGACAGATAATCCCTGTTTTCAAACAGAAAAAGAAGGCAGAAAGATAGTTTTGAAGAAGAGGACTTTTAAGCAGAGCACAGCTGCGAGGCTGGAGCCTGTAACGTTAGTGCTCCACTGCTTTTTCTCTTTTTCTGTTGGGGTCTTTTTTTTTTCCCCCCCTCCTCCCAGCTTGGCCAGTGAGATGAGTGTTGTAACAAGCAAGTTTTGGTATCAGCTTGCACAATTAGTGGCCTGTGGTTCCAAGCCTGCAATTCAGTGAAGCTGTGCATGAATAATTTGATTTGTTCCATTCAGTGGAGCTGGTGGATAGACCTAACAAAGAGCTGGGGGTGATAGATGGGCTGTCACCTATCTGATTAAATGCTCATTTCAATTTCAGACTTGGTGCCTGGGATTTCTTTGCTATTGAGTTGGATCAGCAGAGATCTCCAAGTAACTAGTAAAAATGGCCTAGGCAATTAGTCATGCTATTGATGACTTTGTTAGCTATGCATGGCTGCACAGAAAGAAAGCCAAGCAGGGTCCAAGGGGATATGGGGACGGGGGGAGGCTTGGAAAAAAAAAAAAATCCAAACCTCATTGAATTTTAAAGATCTTTTCTTTGATTTCCAGCTGGTCTTTTGGAGTGCTGCTCTGGGAGATCTTCACTTTGGGAGGCTCTCCATACCCAGGAATTCCCGTTGAGGAACTCTTCAAACTCTTGAAGGAAGGCCATCGGATGGACAAACCTGCAAACTGCACCCATGATTTGTGAGTCGGGGTGGGGATGGGGGGGGGTTAGCTCCTCACCCTGCTCCCCTTTTCCTCTCTAGCCAAGTATCCACTCCCAGGCTGTGGTTTGGGTTGTCAGAGCATCCCTGGCTGGGAGGTTGTGAGGCCAACACCAGGTGGGCTCCCCCACCCCAGCTCATTTGGACTCTGCTGAGCACCAGAAGGTGCCTGCTGTGTTTGGTGGGTGGGAGTTGGAGGTGTAGCTCTGGTAGGTCACCTTTAGGGCAGGTTCTCCTCCTGCTTCAAGAACACAGATGTGGAGTACCCCATCTGGAGT
>WBNM01032353.1:111265-156407 GCA_013399055.1 Ramphastos sulfuratus | reverse complement strand
GGGAGATTTAAACGATGTTAGGAAAGGGTCCTTCCCAGTGAGGGTGGTGAGGCACTGGCACAGGTTGCCCAGGGAGGTTGTGGCTGCTCCCTCCCTGGAGGTGTTGAAGCCCAAGTTGTATTAGGCCTTGAGCAACCTGTTCTAGTGGGAGGTGTCCCTGCCTATGACAGGGGGTTGGAACTGGATGAGCTTTGAGGTCCCTTCCAACCTAAACCATTCTGTGATTAGCAAAGAGGAGAGTATTGACAGTGAGGAGACAAAGGGAGACATTCCACAGGAAATCAAGGGCTCACCAGCTCCACTGCTCATGCCACAACTTGTCTGCTTGTTCTTCCAGCTGCAAGCCAGGTCTAATTCAGATTTAGAGACGATTATTGCATGCTGATGCTACAGTTAAATAATTACTGTTTACACAGTGACCCTTCTGAAATAGCAAGCGTGGATTTACCAATGTAGAATGCTGCTAATTTAGCAGCATATTAATATATTAAATCATAATATAATTATAATAATTATATTATTCAGATGTGAATTTAATTTTCGTCCTATATAAGGGCTGACCAAGGTGATTCAGAATGTTCCTAGAGATTCCAAGGCCCCTCCATTGCCATGACTCTGAGGTTTTGGGCTGTAGTGGCCAGATGAGGCAACATTCCAAAACCTAACGACATGCAATCATAGGACAACAGTTTCTAGAGAAGGAAAAACACAATTTCCTGGAAAGAAACAAGCTTGAGAACCACAGGCAAGTTGAACCAGACCAGTATTTTTCCTTCAAGCAAAACCCTCATTACTGTTAACAGAATTTATGCACAGACGAGGAGTAGACTCGAGCCTCAAGGCTGTGGCTGTCAAGTCACTGCAAGGAGATGGTACCAAAACCCAGCACTGATCTCTGCTCAGGATACAGAATTAGCTGCCAGCCTCTGCCAACAATTCGACTGTATCAGACTGGAGTGATTTGCTCAGTTCTCATCAGCCACATCCCCAAAAACTCCGCTGGTAACTGCTGCACCACAGAGCTCAGAGGTACAAAGCCAAGCTAATGAATGCTGTCAGATGACTCCAGCTTAGTGAATGGACACGAAGCCAGTAAATGCCATTCAAAAAAGCACCACTTTGGAGAGAATACAGTGCTGAGCTCTGCTGAGGCACTGCCAGGCACACAGCTTCACTGCACCAGTCAAAACTATGACAGGTTCCTGTCTTCAAACCTTATGCTACACAACTCTTGAAATCAGATTTTGCTCACATGCTTTTGTAACTGAAAGGATCTTACACAAGAGGAAATAAGTTTTCATCCTATAAAAACACTGAAGAAATTGTCAGTGGTCATTTCCCTTTCCTGTCAAATTACTCATCAAGGTGTCACTTTTTGGATTAATTCATTCCCCTTTCTCTGTTTGAAGCAAAATGAGAAAAAACCCAAATAAACCCACACTTCAGCAGCAGCAGGAGGTTTCCTCACAGCTGGTTTTTGCATTTACCTTCAGGACAGCAAGCCACGGCCTCGGTCACGTTAAAGGAGGACCGCGAGCCACGGCCTCGGTGACCTTAAAAGGAGGACCGCGAGCCACAGCCTCGGTCACGTTAAAGGGGGACCNAGGAGGACCGCGAGCCACGGCCTCAGCCTAGCTGTCTTCTGAGAAGAGGCAGCTGCTTTTTTGGATTGTAAATGCCATGTTTACAACACACAGCTCTGAGACAAGCTTACAGCTTCCGGAGCTCGATACAAAATACCATTTCCCTCAAACAAAACCACTATTAGGAAAAATCTGAGCATGTAAATATCTTGAGTGCTTACCTTTGTCATTGCTGCTTGTTGGTGTTTGGGGGGGAAGGCCAGGCTTAGATTTGTCATAGTTGTTAAAGCTCTGGCTGCGTCGATTGTTGGCACTAATAGAACCACGAGCTTTGGCCTCACTGCCTGCAGCGGACACCCTCGTGGTGGGGCCTGGAAGTCTGATGAAAGAATTACAATGTCATTAAATAGATTTTAAAAGCACTCTGGGGAAGAATTTATGGAATATCCATGCATAAGCTGAAAAGAAAATTTATTGATACACTCATAAATGTCTTTGTTCTTTTATAAGAACAAACACAGAAGTTGTCCTACGTTTGTCAAACAAGCTACAGTCTGAATTGTTTTGCATCAGAAAAGAACCCCTCTGAACTGAAATTAATGGTCACTTACCATAAATCTTGCAAGCAAATTCAGTGGAGCAATAGCACTGGCACAAGATTAAGACTAAGGAAGACTGTACTGTTCTTAAACCAGCTCGCTGGACACTTTATTATGTGCTGTTCACAAGGGCTCCCCTTATTTTGGACAAAACAATGAGACAGAACATGGCTGCCTTCTCCCTTGTGCAGAAAAGCTGATTGACATCCTGCTCTGCAAGCCACAAAGCCTGGCAGCCAAACTCAGTACAATTTTAACTTGGTTGAATTATCTGAGCCTATAAAAATCACACAAACCTGAAGTGCAACCACGTCACCAGGGAGCTGGTGTAAGCCTCTGGTTTAAACCAGGTCAATCTCACCCAGTATTTCCTTACCTGTGTTTACAAGATTTAGCTGTTTACCTAAGAAAAAAAAGTAGTTAGGAGGCTAGAGTACATAAGACAGGGAGGGATATTACCATCATGCTTTGCAGGCAAAAGGGGAAGGGGAAGACTTTTCTGAAAAGCCCACTAGAATCAGGCAAGCCACTGGCATCACATCTCAGAGCGGCTGCACACCAGTCCTTCCAAGCCTCAGTTCAGCAGAAAGTTACCATGCTTGTACTGTTCTTCTGTGCACTAAGCAGCACACATCTCTACATTCTAAACAGATCAAACAGTAACAGTATTTGGTAGCTGCTATGAATGCATACTGCAGAGAGTTAATGAAACAGCTCACTCCTCTGAAAAGCAAGGACATCCCATAGAAGACTAAAAGACAACTAAATCTTGGCACCTCCGGGAGCACTGAGAGAGACTGCTCTTTGCTATCTTCATACTTTCTCTTTAGAAGAATCTCTTTAAAACTTCTCTATGTAAACCACAAAATCTAACTGTCTTAAATAACTCATGTCAATTATAGGCTAAAATGAAGATGTGACAGTTGCCAGAGAGAATGGGGATGCAAGCAAGTCAATCGCTGTTGCGCCTCTGGGAAGGAAGAGAAGCCAGGGAAGAGTCTGGCAGGGCTTCCTAAATAAACTTCACTAGTCTTGGAGAAATCAGAAATAGGAAATATGAAAAAGAAACATGAAGGAAAAGAGTCAAAATGTCAGCTGCTGCATGCACGTGCTTTCAAAGCTCAGAACAGACACAAGGGCATCATTCAAACACAAAACCAAAAATGAAATTACAAGCTCGAAGCATCACAAATCTGCCACAGCATATCATGGTTCTGAGGTTAACTTTGCTGAAAGATGAACCCTTTCATTTATCCAGCCCTTTTCAACACTGGAGGGTGCTAGAAAGTTGTGCAAACTCCTCCCTGCAGCCAGGTGTAAGGGAGAGCACCCCAGACAGGCTTCATCCACTGTAGAGACTACACTGGAAGAAGCAGAGGCAAACCTGGGATGAATGCTGTTGTGTTTGAGAACCTGGAAGTCACCAAGGCATGAAATTCGATTAAGAGCTTGCTTTGCTCAATAGGGAACAAGCCTGATTTCCTACACATTGCTGGGATGCACAGAAAGCTCAGCTCAAAGTTTCTACTCAGTGACAGAACACTGCGAGTAGGAGCCAACAACCACAGCAAGGCTACTGGAAGCCTCGGTACTGGGAGTGAGTTTTCTAGCAGGGCTTGGCAGGAGGGAAGGGATAATGTTCTTGTGCTGATGGGTAAGGAAAGGCTCCCATACATGGCCAAACAAGTTTTTCAAACCTGTCACATCTTAAAGTAAATAAAGCTCCTCAAACCATGTGACCACTCAAGAAGTGACAAGGTTTCAACTGAAGCCAGGATTGTCACTGCCAAGAAAAACACATGAGAACAAAAAAAAAAAAAAAAGAAAAAAAAAAGGTGCTAAAAACATTCTTGCAGAAGATAGCATTTCTCTGAGACTTTCTTTTCCCCCTGTAGTTTAAGTGACTGATTTTAAGCCCCTGCTTTTGGTCTTAGGCCAAGATATTTCACAGCAGTGCCTGTGAAATCTCAGGGAAAAAAAAAAAACAAACAACCCAAAGGGTTGAGTGAGATCTTTCTAGCTTCTTGCTCTTAGAGACAAGGTACTGAGCTCAGAGACCACTTTCCATTACTGCACTTCAGCACCTTTTCTAGGCACATGCAAACTGTCAGGCCATTATTATGATCAAGAGAGAACATGGAAAGCAAACATGGAATGTTTTAACAGGAGTTACACTGCAGCCCTTCGCTGTTGTCATAGAAGACGTGAGATGGGGGAAACAAATCCAAATTATACAGCAGAGCTCATGATCTATAGAAACTTGCCAGGCTGGATAAAAAAATGTTATAGTTTATCAGTGTGTAACTGTATCAAAATTCCCAGTGAAGCATTTCAATATGCAGTTGTAGCAAAAGTAACCACAATTAACAGTCACACTAATAACACAGCAACTTTTCTGAGCACTGAGATGAGATGGGTATATGAGCTGGCATGCAAGTCATGCTGGGATTCAGAAAAAAAAGTAGTCTGAAATACCTATGAATAGACTGAAATATCTATGAAGGGAAATTAGATGTGCTCAGACCAGGGGAGTGCAGGAGCTCTGATGGGACAGACCCACAAAGCGCTGTTTGGGCTAACACAGTTCACAGGATGCTCCACTGACTATCTAAGACTGATGCTGTTTCAGTAATGCAGCTCTACATACAGCTAATACACAAGTGTACAGTGGGTAGAGAACTCCCAGAACCATGTTTTGTTCTCAAAAGCTCATAAAGGACAAGAAAACCAAATGATTTCCTTGTGGGCTAGAATGCATTCCACGCCTTGAAACAAAACAAAATGAAAAGGAAAATAATAAAGAATTAAAATCCATCCTAAACATGCACCCAGAAATATTGCAAAAGGATTACTCATGCTTTGCAGAAGATGAAGAAATGCTAACCTAGAAGACTTTTTCTGACCAAGAGTGAATCGGATGATTTTGCTTTGAGATGAGTCCCTGGGAGATGCACTGTGACAGGAAAGAAAAAGTGGAAGATAACAGTGAACAAGGAACTTCAGGCACTGAACTTAATGTTCTAGAAAAGAAAGAGATTTTATGAATTTCATAGGTGGAAAAAGGGAAAAAAAAAAAAAGCAAAAAAAAAAAAGCTTCTTGCCCAAAGTATTACTTCAGGTCAAAACTCTTAAAATCTGAAATGAATTAATTTTTGTAGAGCACTGAACATGTGATTCTGCATGCAAACCCCTCCTTGATTACTCTTTTCCTTCTCAGTCTTTTAGATGTATTTGCTGCAGAATCTGAGCAACATAGCTGCTGGATAAACAAAAAAAAAAAACATGACATTGAACACCTTCAGGTTAGATATTGTTGGATTATCTGAAACTCAGCACAACCCACACAGAGTACTGAAAATATCAGAGCAATATGCAAATCATCCCACACATCTCTGCATGTTTTTGACAAAAGAGCCACAGACAGATAGAGCCACAGACAGATAGAGCCACAGACAGATAGAGCCACAGACAGATAGAGCCACAGACAAGTTTGGGTTGGAAGGGACCTTAAAGACCATCCAGCTCCAAATCCCCTCCCATGCCCTTCCACTAGACCAGGCTGCTCAAGGCCTCATCCAGCCTGGCCTTGAGCACCTCCAGGGATGTTCAAACACATCTTTGTTTTACAGTAATTATTTCCTGTACAAGTTTATATCTGCTGTAGCAACTCTCTGGTTTTCAATTACATGGACACATTACTTACACCCAAAACGCGCACAGCCAAGTGAAAACCAAATAAGCTCTGGGTAGTCTCACTTAAAATGTTTCATTTAAACTCATAAAGCAGCACTTCAGCTACTGCCCACCTTAATATGTGTTATTTTAAGACAAATAAGCTTTAATTTGAGATATTAAACAAAAAGCCTTCACACTTCAGTAGTTGTGCAAATATGGCTTCAGCCCTTACCCCTGCCCACTTGTCCCCACTGAAGCAGTTGCTCTCTCAGCAGTGGAAGGCTCAGACAAGCAGAACACTGTTCCTGGTAATACTACCTTCATCATTTGCTTTCCCCCTAACCTGCAAAGAGCACCCCTAGGATTAAAGACATCCAAGGGACAAAGACTTGCCTCTGTTTAGCTATATTCTGGTCTAGAAGCACCATTTGTAAAAGTTAGTTTTCATGTAAACCAGCAGCCTACTTTTGACCAACAAGCCTGGATTCCCTTTTGATTGTGTGATGAACTTGATTTCTTCTACCACTATCAGAGGACTGATATTCTTGTAAATTGAGAATTCAAAGTTGGTTTTCACATGCTCCAAGAATATGTTCTGTAATGGTAGCCTTGTGAGTAGAAGGAAGCAAAAGGAATGCTGAGAACAAAGTATTTCATATATATATATAGATAGATAGATAGATATATACATCTCTTTCTCTATCTCTACATCTCTATTTCTCTCTATCTCTCTCTATCTCTACCTCTCTATCTATCTTTCTATCTCTATCTATATAAGTATTTATCCTTATCAAATACTCTGGTTTCCTGGTCTAGCAGGTATTTTCCACCCACCCCAGCACTTAGAACAGGTTTAAGCACATCTGGTTTAGCTTCCCAAGGCATGAAGTCAGCTGCTACCCAGCACTGAATTTCCAACATGCTCTTTATTTTAGAGCTGAACACAGGAAGTTTCTTTGCCATCCGAAGACCTTTAACAAGGAGAAAAACAGAAATTAACAAAACAACTCCAAGGAAATTTGCTCACCTGGACTGCATTTCTGGTTGTGCTTTGAACTGATGCTGCGCAGCTTGAGGGGGCTGTTGGCACGGAGTCTGGAGCGAAGCTGGTACCTGCTGCTGGGGTACCCCAACCTGGCACTGGGGTGGAGGCCCTGCTTGCTGGGATACTGGGGGAGGTTGCTGGGACGGATAGTGTTGTGGTTGTTGCTTCTGTGGCTGCTGCTGCTGTTGCTTGTATCGAGATAAACTGAAGAAAAGGCCCAAGATAGCCTTTAGATTCCCATTTCTGATTTCTGGAAGGCAACATTTGGAAGTTACTCATCAGCTGTTGCACCGTTCACAGTGCCCACCCAGACTCAGGTCCTTCAGGCTGCATATCTGACCAGCAGTACTGCTGATACCAGTGAGCACCAACTGCAGATGGCTAACTCTTATCTGCCTTGGGCTGACTGCACAATGTCTTGCAGTTCTGCTAATGCCAGCTCCTGTACACCCAGTCAAGAAGTATGTTAGCAACAGCACACTGCGAACGATTTCTCAGGCCTGAATATGCACAAGGAAGACAAATGATTCAGTTATCACAAAACATTCTACCATTTCTGGAATATCACAGAACCATTAAGGCTAGAGAAGCCCTCTCAGATCAGAGTCCAACTGCCAACCCAACACCACCATGCCCACCAAACCACATCCCCAAAGTGCCATGTCCATACATTTCCTGAACACCTCCAGGTTTGGTGACTCCACACCACCTCCCTGGGCAACCTGAATTTTTTCCTAATATCTAAATCTAACCTCCCCTGGTGCAAGTTGAAGCAGTTTCCTCTCATCCTAAACTGCAATTGATTGTTTCCACTATGACAAGCTGGTACAAGTTTTGCACCAGAAAACAGGATTATTGGGTGAGAGAGCAGTATTAAACCAGGTAATGTCCAGTTTGGTACTGTCACAGGCAGGTAAAAAATGGATACCCAAAATATCTGAAGTCAGTTTGACAATGAATGTATAAACATTTCCATTCCTAGGTGTCATTCTGTTCTTAGATCATATTTAATTGGTCCTGGTTATCTCCCAAACCCTCAGGATATTCCCTGCCTTTCTTTTTCTACTTCTAGCCTAAATTTCCATATTCCTCTTGCCCTCCCTGCAGCCTGGTCTCCCTGTCAGTGCCCTCCCTTCACTGTGTCCATTCCCTTGTTCAAATGATTTTAAATCCCAGGGACCTTGGGCAGCTACTTTAGGTCTTCTTTTCTTTTGATTGGCAATTTTAGTCTGTTCCTGGACAGTGAGGTCTTGATGAATCCTGCCTGTTTCCCTTTTTCCCAGTCCACTCCCACACAATGCCATGCCACAAACCCAGGCTTCTCTTAAGGGTCGTTTGGATGTGGTGCTTAGGGATATGGTTTAAGGTGAATCTTGCAGAGTAGGATTATAGACTGGACTTAGACTTGAGCGTCTTTTCCAACCTGGATGATTCTGCGATTCTCATTGCATCAGCATCTGCATCAAGCAGGTTCCTGCTCTCCTCAGCCTCTGTTTAGCTAGGGAGGACACGGGTGGAAGTAGACAAAGTAGAACAGACACAAAACCCAGCAAAGTACAGTAAAAAGGATCTCCTTATCTTCAGTAAAGAACTCAAATCACTCAGGGGAATTGTAAAGCAAGTAGCACTTAATCACAGACTGAAGCATAACTAAACAGACCCAGAGGCACTGGGAAGCTTAGCTGCACAAATAGGGGCCAGCAGATAAAATAAATCACTATGGGTCTGCGTGTTTAAAGTTAGCAAAGCTTTGTGCAACTGGAAACTTGATTTCCAAGTGCAGTGAGGGGCAATTCTAACAATAATCCACCTAAAACATGTCACTCTCTACAGCTGGCTGCTTTCTGTCGTATTTATCAAAAGATATCAACTACTATCAAGATATCAGTTATTTTCCTAGGCTGATCAAAAAAGCAACAATCAAAAGAAAAACACCTTTAATGAGCTTCAAAACAAAGTCTCTTTCCCTCTGGATTTTAAGCACAATATTTTAAATGAGACTTTCAGAGGTAGTTCTGTTTCTCTTATCTTAAGGACAGGCTGAGGTAACTGTCCTGGCAGTTTGCCCCTGCACTTTGTACAAAAGGAGTATTTCAAAGAGTCCTTCAGCCTCACTGCACTCTGCCCATCAGTGCAGTCTCAGCTGCTTCCTGCTGTAAGTCCCCTCCAGTCCGTGTGTCAGCTTACATAGGCAGATTAACTCAGATAAGGACAAGCCTGTCACCCACCCATCTTAAACATGGAGCCAAAAATGACTCTGCTTCTACACTTGAAACAAACACTCCAGACATCTGAGAGTAACCTGGAATTTGGTTTTCACAGAATCCCCACAAATCTGCCTTTTGGAAATTCCCACCCTGGAATACATCCACCGCTGCCTGTTTCCTCTACAGCTGCAACTTCCACCACTGTAGTTTGCTGATTGTCCTTCTTTGTCTTCACAGAACTTGAGTGGACTTGGTGCAGAAACAAAAACTCCACCTTGACACTGGAAAGGACCTAAAATAAAGGAACTGCAAAATGCACTCTGAAATTCATTTGCCTGAAGAAGTGTGAGTTGTCATTTCACAGGCAAAAGCCTAAGCTGAATTGTGGTTGCTTCAAAGTCTAGTCTGGTGTTTTCTTTTATCACTTTATGGTGTCATGATTTGTTCAGCTAATTGTTATCCAGCTAATCTGTTACCAGGAGAGGTGCAGGTGCTCTCTGTGACATCAGTTTGAATGTCTACTGCACATTTATGTTCCCCACAGTCTTCAAAATCTTGGCAGCAAGGAGATGCTGTGTGGAGGAGGGCAAACTTAGCTGGAAAGCTGCAGTTCCAGGAGTCTAAAACCCAGCTCAGTGTGGAAATAAGTTTAAGAGCATGGATGTGTAGAGACAGCTCAAAGAGATAGGCAAACATCACAGCAAGATGAGCAAAGAATTTTCCATCATCTCCAGAGCTTTCTTCAGTAATGACTAAAGCCATTTTAGGATTTGAAGCTCGTTGAGGAGGGGATGCCTTTTTGGCTCCATGCTGCTGGGGAAGGGGGCCTGTCTCTACCATAGTATGACCATCATCAGCAATCATAGATCTTCTGCATCTTCACTGCATGAATCCATGAAAAAAAGTCTATGTCTAAGTGGCATGCACATATCAAATCAGGAGCTTTTCATACTGGGAGCACATGACATGTGGAATCCTAAATAATTTCAACATTTAGTAGCCATCCAAATTTCAGTTTTGAATCATTAACTTCCCTCCACACTAGAACTGCTCTATCGAAAAATAGTCTCAAGCAACCCAGGAGAAGCTTCAGTGTTTGTTCCCATTTGGAAGCAATCACAATCTTCTCCTTGATCCTAGCTGCAGATCTGCCAGGGAAGTAAACAAAGTTCCTTGCAGCTGACCTAGCAGGTCTTGGCAACTGGTGCAGAAACACTGGTGTGTTTGGTTACGGCACGCTGCCTTTGAAGCTAGTCCGTGTCCTCTCTTGCTCACTTTCCCCTGCCTTCCTCAGCACAGTTAAGGAGTGACTAAAACAGAATTTGAATTTACTGATGAATTAAAGTCTTTTAGCTCTATTTTATTTAAAAAAAAAAAAAAGGAAAAAAAATAAATCTTGCTGAGCATGACTTATGATCTGGGGGAAAAGCGATGGCCGTTAACCATGCTGGCCCTTCCCCGGGGTGAGCAACCACTACCCTGCCAGCTTTGCACACCCAGACAGCTTTCTCACCAACAAATTTGCTATGTTCTCAGCTTCTGCATTGAACACCTCCAAGCATCACCTGTTTTGGTCTCCTCTCCTTCACTCATTATCTTAACCCCTTTTGCTCTTCTCTCCAGTGCTGAATTGCCTGCTTGGATCAGCCCCACACACCTACACAGCCTTTCCAGCCCAAACTCTAGCATTGCTTTAGAGGAAGAAAACACAGCTTTAAAACATACAGGCAATGAAGTTATTAACACACAGGTACATGCATGACCTGATTCCTCCTCAAGAATAAGTTTGAAAAGAAACTTAGCCACCAGATCTAACCTGGTCTCACCTGATGCCACACGTCCAATTGTTCCTTCTGCAAAGCACCGAAGGAGATGCTGTGTAATACATTCAGAGTTTCCCTTAGCAGTTGCTCTTCCAGTGTATTTAAATGAAAGTATAAGTGAAAGCTGGTGCTGAGGATGGCAGAAATCTGTTTGATCTCGTCATAAGACAGCAGTTAAACAGTTTCTGAGCCAAGAGGTACCATACATCATGACATATGTCACGCACTGGTACAAAGGAATATAGTAGACCCAGTCATGTTTGGGTTTCAGAAACATTCTGCTTCTCTTCAAAAGCAGAGTGATTAATTAGAGGTCAAAGTGTCTTTTTCTCTTTTTCTTTTGGTTCACAGTATTTGTATTTTATAATTTCTGCTTTTGGAAGCAAAGTTTAATAAAACCCTTTCTTTAAAAAAAAAAAAAAAGGAAAGCAAGCAGAATATTCTGCAGGTCAGAGAAAAACTGAAGAATGAAGAAATATATTTTTCTCTCAAAAGGCAAACAGTCACCAGCAGGTCACTTCAAACGTGTAAAATCTGCACTCTGACCTGTGTGCCACTTAGAGAACTCAGATGAAAATTTTCTGGTTTTTAACAGAATGAAACAAAGAAGTGGTTGAATTCTGATTTGGGCTCATTGATTGCTTTTACCAGTTGGCTGTGTGAGCCTTAGCTATATATTCTACCTACCTTTCACACTGAAATGTGGAAAAAAGAAACAAAAACTGTTAAAAGTTCAAATTACCCTGAAATGATTCATCCTAATCCCCCACTACAGCCCATGTGCTGGTTACAATCACAAGCAGTAATTCAGGTTGCTGATTTCAAAAGAAGCTTTACACAACCATCAACTCACCTTCTGCTGACAGCCCCTGGATGTTAATTCCCTTCGCAGCCAGGAAACTCAGGCATGCATCTATGTTTTCAATCTGTTCAGGAACAAACAAACAAAAGAATACAAGAGACACAAAAAGACATTTCATTGTACTGTTTGTTTTCATCTCCTGACACCCTTTATTGCACTCAGTCTTTGTATCACACAAAAAGTCCCTTTGCTCCTTACGTGGAAACCATAACACGAAACCTCCTCAGTTACTAAGGTCCTAAACTCATCCAGTATTAGGTGGGTCAGGACTTTTTGTTATTTGTACTCCCATGAAGCAAGTTATTCAATATCTTAACCACAGAAAAAAAACCCCACTACATATCTTACTAAAGGGTCAAGGATGTTATGCCAGGATTTTTAACCTGCAGTAACTATAACAGACTTGAAACTGAAAATAAACATGGAGGCCACATTTGCTTGAGAAGGCAGATTGCCACTTGCCCTTAAGTTGACAGCTGGCAGAAGTTTCCAGCCACAGAAGCAGTTAAATATAAGACCTGTAACTGGAAACCCCAGCTGGAATCCAGAAAATGGTGACTGGTGACATCCTCTGCGTGTCGGAAATGACAGGCAAGGCTGGTGGCTCACCGAGGGGCAGAGCCTGCCCTTCAGAGATGGCACAGGGACACTGAATGGCACTGCTGGCCTGCTTCCAGCTGTGTACTCAGTTTTCCTCCTAGTAGCTGGTAGGGTGCTGCACTCTGGATTTAGGAAGAGAAAACACTGATAACACACCGATGGTTTAGTTGTTGCTGAGCAGTGCTTACGCCGAGTCAAGGACTTCTCAGCTTCTCACTGTGAACTGCCCCCGGAGCCCAGGGGTGCACAAGGAGCTGGCAGGGCACACAGCCAGGGCAGCTGACCCAAACAAGCCAAAGGGGTATTCCTGACCATAAGGCATCATGCCCAGCATATAAACTGGGGGAAGTTAATGGGGGAAGACTGTGTCTCAGAGACTGGCTGGGCACAGCTCAGCAGGTAGTGAGCAGTTGCTTTGTGCATCACTTGTTTTGTGTCTTCTATTACTAGTTTTCTCTCCTATTAAACTGTCTCTATCTCAGCCCATAAGTTGCACCTCTCTTTTCCCAGTTCCAGGGTGGCTGTGTTGTGCTTAATTACCATCTGGGATTAAACCCCAACAACTGTTACTGACTAAAGTTGCTATATAGGTAGTATTTGAGTCCAGTCCCTAACAAAGTAATCTCCAGAAAGGTTGGCTGAGTCAGGAATTGCTTCCCCCATATCTCAGCATCACAACAGAGATCTTGCAGTAGCTTCATGCCTAGTTTAAGTACACTAGATACTTCCCAACCCAGACAGACACCACAGAAGACATTTTCTGCAGTGTGCAGATCTCAGAGCCTGCAGCAGGGTGCAGTCCAAAGGTTCATTAATCACTTCAATACGACACCACAGTCAATCTCTACCTTTTTCCTTCCTCAGTGCCCAACAACCCTTTCAAGCTTTTAACGTAGCTCTTTTATTGAGGCGATTTGGGACTCTGCCAGAAAACCAAAGTTCACCTTTTCAAGAATAAACACCAGCAGGCCATTTCTCCCACTTACACTTCACAAGACACTTGGTTTCAAGAACAATTCCAGCCTTCTGCAGCTGTGGGTAGATGTCTCCTCTCCTAACGAGAAGGATAAGTAGTCTCTCATCTTCACTCTGGATGTGCAGTTGTAGAAACTTAAAGTAGCTCCTTCTTTGCTTCTCTTCACAGGTCCCTAATATTTGCTTAAACTCTTCCTTAGGATGGAGTGACCACAGGATAAAGATTTACTTCTGCATAGCAAGCTCCTCATTTGTACCCTCATTCCTGGTGCTACATGGTAGTTCTTGCTGACTTCCTAAACTCATGCTCACTGCAGATCCAATGCAGGCTGAGTGACCTGCACAGCTCTGCTGTATTAAAAGACAGATGTGCTACCTTGCCACACCAGTTATAATGCCCAGCTAAAGGCTGTGAGAAGCAGGAACGTTTTGGTGCTCTATTTCTATGGAAAAGGAATGAGGAAAACAAATGGGGTAATGTAAAATGCAGAGAAAAAAAAGGATATGGGATAGGGGAACACAATGAAGACAATCCTTATTGGAATGACAGACTGCCCTTAGCAATGTCTCCAAAGGAGACCATCTCCTTCCACCCAATGGACAGAACACCAGGCACGTATTATTTTGTCTCCCCTCTCCACGGGCAGAAGAGTTTTGGAAGCCTTTTCCTCCAGAAATGGAAACACGTGTCTGTTTAGTGACACTCTCTCATGCCTTATGGCTGGGGGCTGTTGGCCTTTCCCAAACCAGTCTAGCTCTGTTTCTCATGTTATTTGCTGGGTAGGATGATGGTGGAGGTGAGAAGGTGGCTTGTGGTTGTATTTAGACTGCAAGCTCTGCAACACAGAAACCTGTGATCCTACCCCGCCTGTCTCACTGGTAACAGCACACAAACGGTAAGCAAACAGCATAACAACAGTCTGGATCTCTGGGAAAAAAGAGACAGTAAACCAAATCTTATCTAGGAGCAATAGTCATTGCAAAACATGGGAAAAGGACATTCAAAGAGAAGCAACTTGGCAGATCACTTCTGCAGTAAATCATGTCTAGATGACAACACGGGATCACACTTGACCAACAGAAACCCAGGAAGCTTAGAGAAAATGCTTTAAACATTCCTAAACTCAGCATCTGGCCAAGTGCTACACTGGTATCTGCTGCTGGGCAGTCTGGCACAGCTCTGGGGAACATCTTCCCATCCAACCAACCTTCAGCTCTGAGGAAACATACCACGGGTTAGGGCCAAAAGAGAACCATTACTATGGCAACATTAAACTCAATTAAACTTCCCAACATACACTGACAGTAAGACACAAACTGCCCAGGCAAAGCAGGGGGGAGGTTACCAGCAGACAGAAATTCCCTCCAGTAGCTGGCTGAGAGCGAGCCGACAGTAGGAGCAGTCAAAAAGGCATGGCTATATTTAACCACTGGGGGACGTTCCCAAAAATCCTGTGCTAGCAATCTGCGGAGGAAAAACATGTTTGTGATGCCTTTGATCTTTCCTTGGAGCTGCACATGCCCAGGCAGCAGAATCCTCCTTGGCTCTGTGGAACAGGATCAGCCAGACACCAGCCCCAGCAGGGGCTGGAGCAGCAGCCCTGTGGATTCACTGCACCCAGCTATGGCAACGTTTAGACAACACTGGGTCTGTAAAAATGCTCCAAATGCTTCGAGGAGCAGGTTAAAGTGGCTGCCTGCTCTTGAAAAGCAAAGACAGAATTCTTTTTCACGAAAAAAAAATACAAGCAACTAAAAAGATCTGATTTATTTTACATTATTTCTTTAATGCAGCAGCCATTTTTACTTCTCTAAGTTTCTCAGCTGCTCAGGTGATGCTGGTGGTTTCAGGTCATATTATTCCTGACAATCAGTTGCATAACAGGTACCCACTTCTATCCTTCAAGGTCATAGAATTCCTGACAATCAGTTGCATAACAGGTACCCACTTCTATCCTTCAAGTATGGGCCACAGCACATTTGTTATTTCAATTCATTAAGGTGTTATTTGAGACAAAGGACATGGAAATATACCTGGCATGTGCCATACACACAACAAAGATTTCAACAAGTCATGCTCTTCACCAACAAGAGAAAAAAAAAAAAAAAAAGAGTTGGTAAGGGTCACCCAGAGGAGAAAAGTTGATGTTTGGCTTTAATAACTGAATTAAAGCTCACTTGAAAACCAGGGACCTGACCAGGCTGGAGAATTGTCCTTTGGGTGTCACATACATTACAGAACAGCTCCTTTTCAGAATACAAATGTTAAAATAATAATCAAATTGCTATCACTGGAGTGAGGTTTTCCTGCAGATGAAGCTATACTGAAAATGAGGCCTTCACCTCAACTTCCACAACCTCCTTGGGAAGAAATGCAGGCTCTGACCCATGCTGCAGTACTTTGTATATCCAAAGTGATCATCCTTAAAAATACCAAAACCCAGCCACACCCCCTCAGGAGCACTACAGCTCTCTCCTCCTCCGTTTATAGGAGGGACTGTGGTGTGGGTTCAGCCTACATGTCTCTCTGTGGCTCCAAATCCTTGTCCTGGCTGTCCTACAACTTCCCCAGGCTTAGGACAGAAGATGAAAGAGGTTGATGGTTCCATGCAGAGGCTGGCCCAGCCTACTGCCTTCAGCACTGACAGCTTCATACTGCTCCACCACAGCAGGCTGCAGCCAGAATGGTAACACACTCACTGCTCAGACACCCAACTTCCACTTCTTCCTAGAGTGTCCTCAGCTGCCATTGCAGCTTTGTTATTTTATTTTGAAATGTGGAAAAGATCAGCTCTTTTTTTTTCCATTAGACTCTTCTCAAAGCTTTTTCTTAAGTATATTTATAAGGCTATGTCCTATCTCTTCCCACTGGCAGCATTTCTTACCTTGACATTCAAGGTGGCAAACTCCCTCTACCTCTCCTATAAGACATCTTCCTGCTACTGCATTTTACCCCTTCTTCCAGCCTCATCTCCAGCTGCATTTCCACTGCCACCTGTGTCTGCCAATATCTCTCCACTGTCAAATATCTCCTCTCCTCTTTGCCTTCAAGTCCACATTTTCAGTATTAACTCTGTTTGCCTCTCACCCCAGTCACTTCTAGACTGACTGATACTGGTCTGCTGTTTCCTTCATCTCATTCTCCACTTGAATGCTCTCATCTTTCAAACATCTTATTCTGTGCCTTCACCTCACAACATCCAGTCTTTACCATTACCTTTTCTGCTGTCATTTATCATGTGTGTGTGATAGGTAACACAGCCACCTCTCCCTCCCTGCTCTGCAGGAAGGATATATTAATAAACGAGATCATAAAATGCTCAGTTATAACACTGTGCCAAAACACTGCTGTGAAGCTTCCTTCGAAACCTGTGGGCAAAAAGGATGGGAAAGGGGAAGGAAGGAGGTAAGGGAGATTTGAGGGGAAGGAAAAGAGGGAAGGGGAGGCTTTTCTATACCCAGACAGTGTTAGCAGAAAGTCCTACTGTGGTTTCTTAACCATTTAGGAGGGGAAATTGGTCTTATTTTACTTTCCTTCCCCCAGTTACCAAGAACAATATTTACTGGGATTTCATCCTAAAATCCCAAAGGCAGTTGTGGTGCAATCTCCAAATCTTCTTGGTCCCAGAGCCTGAGCTCCATACAACTTCACCCTCTATTAACCACAGGATTTCCTACATGCCAGCTGGAACTGATCAGCACTATTACAGGCTTTTGTTTGGAGGAAAAACTAGAGAGGCTGGGAAAAGAAAAGCCCCTGAAATGGGTTTTGGGTAGAGAACAAGTTATAGAATAGTCTGTGATAGATGACCTAAAAGCCAGTCAGCTCTTACCTGGAGTAAAGCAAGACTGGGATGCTCCCCACAGCAGAAACCCAGAGAAGATGAGGAGGAGGGAAAGGTTCTCACCTAGCAGATTTTTCATGAAGGCAGTGGGGATCCTTGTCATGTCATTTCTGGCATGGGGACTAGATTAATAAGCACTGGTGGTCCCACATGGTTCTGCAATACTAAACTTAATTTGACAAGGCTTATTAGCACTGGATTTGAGCCTGACAGACCCAAGCTGTCTTTAGCGCTCCATTTGGGCAAATTTCTGTGATGCTCTCCAGCACAGCAGGAATGGGTACAGCAAGGCAAAAGAGACCTGATCTGGCTCTGTGTTGAGCTTGCTAAGGTCTGGCAGGCTCTGCTGGCTGAGGACTGTGCCACATGGAAGCAAACACACTTGCTTTCAAAGCCCCTTTGAATGGGTTTGGAAGGCGCAGATTTGCTGCAGCTTTCTAAGCTGATACATCTGGCTGGACATGAGCTGGCTGCTCACAATGCAGCTCACATGTGTCTCTGCTCAGGGCACTGGGAGCCTACAAACAAGACAACTGCCCACAGAGGGAAAGGTGATGGTAGAAGGCTTCCTTCTGAACTCTTCTTTATTTCTATTTAATGAGAAAAGATAAATCTTTATTTATGGTGCCTTTTTTTCCCCTTCTCTCTCAAAGCTATTCATCTGTGGTACCCACATTACAGACACCACAGCGTAGACGTGGATACCTGTAATTGAGAAAATAAAACTAGACACCACCTGGCTGAGTGTTTGAACTGGGTGGCCTTGCCCCTCCTGCCTCTGAACCAGAAGTACCAGACACAAGGACCAGTTCCCACACTCTGGAAAGTGGTTGTAAGCTACAGTGAGAGGAAAGCACAACAAAATGCCTGGATGAAGATGGCTGTACCTCAACAGACAGACACACACATTTTTGCAGAGGGCAGGAGGTTTGGACAAGAGTTGTGCCCTTAAAACACAGCAAGCAATTATGTGAACATCATCTCTATGAAGATACAGAATGACAGAATCTATCTGATTGGAACAGACCTTAAAGATCATCCAGTTCAAGCCCTGACCCTGCATTTATGACCCAGAACTTATGTTCTGGCCTTAGTATCTTTACTGCAAGGTGATAGAGAGCTCTGTGAGCCTGTGCACTTAAAGCAAGCATAAGCCTTGCTTTTTTTCAGGTGAAGAGCACCGCTGGGGATGCCGAGCTCTGGTTCATGAGCTGGGGACAGACCCACTCACTGCCCTCTCCTGAATGAGCAGCCAGGATAAAATCAGAGCTTCAGAGGAGGCAGGGCAGAGCAACACTTCTTTCCATGACTCTTGACAATTCCTGACACAGCAGATGCCCCTGCATGCCTCTGGTTGTAACCAGCTCTGCCTTCTATAAACAACCTACAGCAGGCAGCCGACTACCCAACACAACACTGCTGCTCCGTGGAGAGTAATGACTTGGTGACTTGAGCTACAATGTCCTGGAATGTGTTACAGACTGCAGCCCTGAATGAAATTCAGTTCTTATGATGCACTTGTGGAACATTAAATTATAGTAATTGTCAAGGTTTCCTCAATTATTTGTACTCCAGACAGCTGCTGTGGCTACAGCAAGAATAGCAACCAACCCCTTCAAAGCAGTAAAAATCAGCCACGATAAATCTTTTAGATGGTTTGCTTTTACAGAGCGCCTGCTCCATGGCTTTCAGCAAGGCTGATGCCTTCCAGGAAAACAACAAAAAGCCCAAACCAAGCAGCATGCTGCAGCATGGCTCCTGACTGAGGACAGCAAACTCTCATCAAAGCTTTAAATCCTTTGCTTAAGGTTGTGCTGAAGCTGCAGCCACGGAGGTAGGGCCAGATGGGAACGGTCATAGAAGTGAAAACCATGACAATAGCTTCACACGTCCCCAAGTCAGCATTTGCCATGCAAAAGGGAGATTGCAGAATTTAGATTGTAAAATGATTTTTTTTTTTCCCCCTCGAGAGACAGAAGGAAATAACCTTCTCTAAAGTATCATAAATTTTAAACGTTCTCCTCCCAGGATGCATTTTAAAAATCAGTTTCTTATTTGCATTCTTAGTAAAGTCCTGCCTACAATTTTAGCTTCAGCAATGCTCATAGCAGACATACTCATGAGCTACCACCTGCTTTCAATTTTACTGCACTGAGTTTTGATCCTTCAGTTTTACATTTTACTTTATACATACACAAAAAAAAAAAACAAACCCAAAACAATCAACCAACCAACCAAACACCCACCAAAAAAACCAACCCAAACCATTTATTTTAGGAATTGAAACCCAGCAGCCAAAGTCAAGGTGCACACATACAACTTTCCTCTGTGACCTCTGTATGGTCCTGCTCTGGCAGGGTGGTTGCACTTGATGATCTCTTTAGGTCACTTTCAACCCCTAACATCCTGTGATCCTGGGAACACTTCACTTTTTTTTTTTTTTTTTTTTTTATTTTTTTGTTTTTTTTTTTAATTTATTTATTGTTTTGTTCATTTATTTTATCTCTTTTCCAAGGAGAAGTTAACTTTAAAAGAAACAGCTAATCCTGCTTTTGCAATGCTGCTGTCTACACAGAGGAACATCATTTTATTTGTATGCATTCCTGTATTCTGGAATCCTTCAGAAACAGAAAATACCAATGTAAGAGAAATACTGAGTAAGGTTAAGGATGTGATCAATGATGAGGCCTCATTCAACTACACCAGAGCAAGGATTGCAATCTTAATGTCCTTCAGATTACTCCTTTGCTCTCACTACTGTGAAAAACAAATTAAAAATAGTAATTCAAAGTCTCAACATTGAAGTCAGACAGCATGGACTCAACCATGTACACACAAACACAGAATACTTCATTACTTACCATTTGAGACCTGTTTTTCGGGCAGCCATTGATGTCTTCAATCTTTTCATTTGCTGAAAAGTGGGGGGAAAAAAAAAAAAAAGAGGAAATAAAGCAAAAAAATCAACCACCTACAGCCAGAACATTTATTCCAGTTATTTACAGAGCACTTGTTGCTACTGCTAGCTAAAGCAAAAGGTTGCAGATTGGAGTTGTCCAGTCAGAGTGTGTGAAACACTGAGACCCATCCAACAAAAAAAAAAACAAAACCTCCAAACCAAAAAAAACCCCAACCAGGCAGCTGGAGTTTTCTAGTGGGTCATGCCTCCAGAGACAGCTGGGGAAGGAAGACAACTGGTCTAACAGCATCTTGTACAGTGACTCTTTTAACCTACAGAAAAGATATAAACTCTGGAAGCTGAGTCACTGCTAGATGGGAAAGTGTACACTGTGGAGGTTTGCAGGCCAGGGATTGGCTTCTAGAGTGAATCTAAGTTTTAAATCTGGAAGGGAAATTTATGATTGGTAACTTTTATTTATGATTTGGGTTTGATTTTTTTTTTTAATGCACAAATCATGGGAACACTTCTCAAGCTTCTTGTCCATGGCTTACACACAAGCCCTATTTGCAGAACAAGATAAAAGTTTCAACCCAAGTGAAAGAATGAAGTTGTTAAGGTGGTTAAAGGGTTTGCCTTAGAGTCTTTGTTCAGTTTCAGTACTCTAAAGCTGTGTTAAACAAAAGCAACATTTCCCTCCCACTGGCAACCCTGCAGTTCCTTGTTCACCAGCTGATGATTCTTTGTTGGTTCCCAAAGGCTAACCACCTCCTTTTAAGCTGCTGCCTGTGGCAGAGAACCTAGGTGATTAGAAGCCTGGGACCTAGGTGATCAGAAACAGTTGGTGGGGATCAGACAAGTCCCTAGAACTGGAGTTCCTAGTGCATAGGTGCTATTTCTGCTTACCTCTGGGCAATCACCTTTCTCTGGGCAGGTTTATGCCCTACTTTTTTCACCTTCTAATCTGCTGCCAACTCACCCATAGCTCTTGGCTACTCCTTTCACTAGATTAATGCAATTATCATTCCTTCCCTTCTGTAAAAAGCAGGTGGAACAGACAGCCACCAGGAAAGCTGATGGGGGCACAAACTGGCAGCTGAGGTGAAGCGTAACTCACCTCAGTTCTGAACCCAGCAGGACTCACTCTAGACTCCGGACATGCATCAAAGCAGCCCACAGAAACATCTGGCACTTTGCAGGGCTCTGCCTAACTCACCAGGCAAATAGTTTTCATGCTCCTTTTCCTTGGTCACAAGCTGGACCCTATCTTTGACCCTTTCACCTGCTTCCAAGGAGCTCTGTTTGCAGGAGGTACAAAGTAATTTGCCTGTCTCCTGGAGATGTTTGGAAAGAGAGGGACAGCAGTGAATGAGCCAAGACGACTCAGGTAACCAGAGAGGCTTTAAACTCTATCTCAGCCTTGACCAGGATGTAAATTCATACCCACAGAAATGTGAAATGCAGAGGGTTATTCCCAGACTGACTGCAAGCCTGCAAAGCTACGTAATCATTGCCAATTCTAACATTTTCTTTGCCTAAACACTCAGCTATTTCACTTCAGCAAGGCAAGCAGAAAGGATTGCAATCACTGTCTCTGCACAATCATTAACTCTCGTGGAGTCCCCACAGAAAAAACAACCAAAAATCCAACAACAACAAAGCACCAACTCCCCCACATTTGTTCTTTTTCCAGCTTTGGATATTAAGTAGTATTTCAAGATTCAACATCTGAGATGTAAATCTCAGATGGTGAACACAAAAATCATATCAGTGATAATTAGACCTGAATCAATTTTGATGCCTTTGGATCACCTCCAGTTGGATAATCTCCAGATACTCCAGGCTATGACAAAAAGGTGGATGGATGTTCAGGGTAGCTTTTACACACAGCACAACACAACACAAAAAAAAAAAACCTCTCCTGAAATGCATTTAGAAGCTTTCTTAGCATGAGCCCCTGTTGGTTGGGAGAAACACTTGCATTTTGCAGGCTACAGTTAAAGCTGCTTCTGGGTGTGAAAGTTATCACCAGTTCTGTGATAACGAGATGCCTGAGGCCATACACAGCAGATACAAATGACTTTTTCCTCACTCTTAATTTGGAGGATTAAACTGATAGGGTTTAAATATGAACTTTCTTTCACACGGGAAATCGATATCTGAAAATTAAGCCCTTCAAAATCAAATCCCTCACCCTGGACTTCAGCTTTGGAAAGCTTGCAGACCTCAAATATTAGACAAAAATGTAGGTCCAAGAATGGCTGAAAACAATGGAAGGGTGAAGGGGAGCAAGGCACAATAAGCAATATTATTTTTGTGTATTTTTCTGGGAGTAATTTGAATTCTGTAAGAGTTTTCACCAGTCGGCACTCACCCAGACACATGTAAATGGTAGCAGGAGGTTCACGTTCTGCTGGTGGTGCTCTTACACACCTGCTCTCAGGCAGAGTTTTCCACAAAGAATGTTAAGCTAGATATGCATGAAAGGAATCCACACCTAACTACTCCTGGGTTTCCACATTTTTTTCCCCCCTCAAGTACACAGAAGGAAACACAGAGAGGCTGAATTGTTGTTGGTAGTGAATGCCTGCACATACGATCGATGCAGGGCTTGGGTTTGTACATCTGAAGCTAGATGGCAGCTCTGCAGGATGCTGCTGAGACAGAACGTTGCTCTGTAACACAGAGACACAATCCTTTTTGATGTATCCCAGGGCAGTTCTAGTGGAGTCATTGGAAGGATGCCTCATGACTACATCTGAGAGCAGGGCTTGCAGATTTGTACCTTAACTCAAGGAACCAGCTCCTTTACAGCATCTCACACACACAAAAGCAGGCATGCGCAGATGTCTTGTTACTTCAGTGCTCTCTTCTTAATTTGCATCTCAAATCTGTCAGTTTGCTTCTAACAATAGTTGTCCTAATTCCCATTAACAGGCTTTCCCATGCCATCAATCTCCATTGGCCCATGCATGTGTTTTGTGGCATCCCAAGGACCAGATGGATGAGCCTCTGAAGGAACTAATGAAGGATCCAAGCCCAAGGGAAGAGAGACAATATGTAGCCAGTGAAGAAAATTGTTCAGAACCTTCATTATGAGGGAATATTAGTGGAAACTGAGGGAACTGAAGGCTTTCCATGTGATTTGTCCTAAAGATAGATGGTTTTCCTCATCAGAAACCTCATTATGGAATTCCTAGTTTCTGCCACATAAGAATTACAGCCCTTCTCCTTTCCTGCTGCAGAGATGGGATTTGCAAATCCAACTGGAGGCAGGAGGTTCACCACAGCAGGCTGGTATCACTGTGAATTATGTTCAGACCAACCCCCTAAAGGTATCAGAAATGGAGACAGTGAAGGCTAACAGCATCCTAGCATTAAAAGCCAACCCCATTGGTAGCTTTTGAAGCGTTCAGTGGGGTGATATTGCTGTGTCAGGAGATCTTAGCAGCAACATCAAATATTTTTCCACTATGCTTTGAGACAAGAATTTATTGAATTAATTAGCAGTCTCTGAGGGAAAATTACCTAGATAATTCCATGCAGTTTGATGGATTACACACACAACCCCCCTGGCCCCGTGTTTATAAAGGCAAGATAAAGGCAGTGGATTTCTGAGCGAGGTGATGGACACATGGGACAAAAAGAGAAAGGCACTCACCTACAACTTGGATTATTTCAGCTAACAAGACTCCATCAGTCACATCTTGCTGTAGGTCCTTTATCAATCTCTTGTGACCAGATTTTGCTAGATAGTGATTAGCCCAATCAGTATAAATCTGTTAGGAGAAAGACAAACAAAGAGAAATCCTTAGTTCTCTCACGCCAACCTTTAACATGCCAGCTCTTTGTTCCTCTCAGTATCCAGAGGCTGGTTTAAGATCACTGCTTTTTTGCTCTTTGAAACAAGTCAACAACATTAAAATTCAAAGCATTGTGCAGATCAAGTATTCAGCTTACTACAGAGTGGCTTTTCCTATTCAGAAAGCTGACATCAAAGCTCTCAGAAGAGGACAGTGAACTCCTGATCACCTTACAGCCTGAATGGATCACCAGGCAGTCACTACATGTTCTATGGCAGTAACAAGTGTGTAGAGTAGAGCTGAATTTCCACCCAAGGATTTCATTTTATTTACTTTTTTTTTTTTCCATTTCCCTTTGATATTTCTTCTTTTATTGAGAAATTGGAAAGATTCTTTTCCAAGAACCACTTAAACCACATGGGTTTAAACTCTAAGAGGGGAGATTTGAACTGGATGTTAGGAGGAAGTTCTTTACAGTGAGGGTGGTGAGACACTGGCACAGGTTGCCCAGGGAGGTTGTGGCTGCTCCCTCCCTGGAGGTGTTCAAGGCCACGTTGGACGAGGACTTGACTGACCTGTTCTAGTGGGAGGTGTCCCTGCCTATGGCAGGGGGTTGGAACTAGATGATCTTTGAGGTCCCTTCCAACCTTACCATTCTATGATTCTGGTAGATGTTAGCCACCTACCACTTTCATACTGAGGAAACTGCTTTGCTATATGTATCACCCAACAGGCTTTTAGAGGTCATAAAAATCTACCAGATTTTCCATCTCGCAGGTTAAACCTGCTTCTTCAACTGATTTTCCTCTCCCAAGCATACCTCTGATTGTTGGAATTTATTTTAAAATGTATTGTCTGAAAGCTAAGCAAACGAAGCAGTCAAAACCCCTCAAGAATTTGCAAGATGTACTGCTCAGTGCATGCTAGCACAATCTTACCCAGCACCATCAGAAAGTTGACAAAACCTACCAAAAAGAAGGAAAACCCCAGGATTTATTATTTCTGCTTATGAATGAAATAGTATTTCCTCTTCTTTGTACAGAACTAGCCTTAATACTTTTTTTTTTAATATGATCAATTTATATTTCCAAGAAACAAAAGTTTAAAATAACTGAATATCAGGATTTTACCCTTAAAATCCTCAGACAAATATTGAAGTTCATCTCTGTTCTAAGGGGCATCTGGAATATTGGAAGTACATTCACTCCAGCTCAGTCTGCCAGCAAGCAGGAGTAGACTCAGAGGCTTTCTAGAGCATAACACATGCCAGTCCTCCACAGTCCTTACAAATCACCATGTCCTGGAGTGGGTTTTATCTGGTTTTGGCCCCATGCTGGTGACAAATGCCTCATGCAAGAGGGTGAATCGCTGACCTGGAGGGAAATGTCTGCACAGCAGGATTCAACCCCCAAAAGCCTAAGGCAAGCTCTCCCTTCAGAGCTCCTGACAGATGCAGAGCAAAGAGGACAGGAAGAAGGTTCCAGAGTCTCAGGGTTATGATCATCAGGCTATGGAGATTCCTATCCTCAGCCTTAAGGAAATGATGGCCACTAAAATGTGATTGTTTGCTGGCAAAATATTGTGGAAACAAAGCATGGGTTTAGAGTCACTCCCCCTCAACCATCCCACACCTGAGCTAAGCAACTCCCTTTTGTAAGCCTCTGTTTATCAAGGCAGATCCTTGACTTAGTGACCAGTGTCAGCAAGTGTAACTATGGCAGCTAATTTCAGAAGCATCTTCAGCATCACTTTGAAAATGCAAGGCTTGTGTCCTCCATCTCCATGGGAGTCAAAAGCCACCTGCCCAGAGTCAAGCATCTGCCAGATGGGACAGAGGAAGCTGGAAATAATACAAGGATTGCAATTTCACGCTGCTCTTGCACTTGCTGATTCCACATTAACACAATCAAAAGAAGCACAGATTCTTTGACTGGAATTATTCTGTGTATGAAGTCTTTACTTGTGGGTTTGTTGTTTTTTGGGGTTTTGGGTTTTGGAGGGTTTTGGGTTCTTTTTGATCTATAAACCACAGTGTAGCAACAATGAAGAAATCACTCAAATCTGAACCATATGTCAGTAGTTTCCATCACTTATCCTCTGCTTTCATCTTCAGAGCAGCAGGATGTGCATTTCCTATGCCAACGGTGACACAGACTTGAACAGGGGGAAAAAAAAAAATAAAAAAACAACCACAAACACTGGAATAAACACACACCTCTGTGAATAAAAACAGAGCTGAAAAACATCTCAGTGCAAAACATCTCAACAAAATCAGCGCTAAGTACTGAGTGATTTCCCGAGCTGGCCAAAAACAGAAAAGGGGAAAGCAGCCCTCAGCACTCTGTACAAACCAGACACTCTGTTCCTCACCAGCTTTTACAAGAGAAACCTTTCCATAACAGGAAGATATTTTTAAAGCTCCACTGACTTCAAGGAACTAGGATTGACTTCACCTGTTTTCCTGCCACATGCTTCTGGCTTGATATCTACAAATAAAGACCTGTCAGGAAACAAGCTGAAAACTCCTTTCATAAGCACAAGGGTGCCCCTGCACCATCACTGGGGTTCAGCTCACCAGCAGCCCATCAGACACAACAGCCAAGCTCCTTTTAACAGGAGGGCTGTCATGAATTCCTTCTTTATCATAGAAGCATTTCCAACAAATGTAAGACTATAATCTGATGCATCACAGAATAGAATCTTAATGTCTGTCCCAACCAAACCAGTTAAGATCATCATCAGGTCCAACCATCAACCCACACTGTCAGGTCACCACTAAAGCATGTCCCTCAGCACCACACCTACACAGCTTGTAAATCTCTTCAAGGGTAATGACTCTTCCCCTGCCCTGGGCAGCCTGTTCCAGGGCTTGACAACCCTTTTGGGGAAGAAACTGTTCCTCATGTCCAGCCTAAACTTTTCCTGGCACAGCTTGAGGGCATTTCCTCCTGTCCTATCACTGCTTCTTTGGGAGGAGAGATCAACCCCCACTTGGCTCCATCCTCCTTTCAGGGAGTTGCAGAGAGCCAGAAGGTCTTCCCTCAGCCTCATTTTTTTCAGATGAAAGCCATTTCAGCCTGGCTCATTTCCATGGTGTGCATCACCACGCAATCAGACAGATCTTGGATCAGCCCTAGAGTTAAGACAACACAGAAGAGAAGACAGGCAGAGCAGACCCCTCCTGACAGAGGCTGCAACTACAGCATCAGCAAGACCCTCAGAGCCAGTTAGGACTGAGTTTTAAGTCAAATAAGAGGGCAAGAATGCATGGCTGGGCAGTGCAAAACTGCTGCTTCATAGCAGTTTCCAACTGCACTAATCCTTGCTCCATCCAGGAACACTTGGCCTGACATTCGTGCCCTGGAAATAAACAGAAGTGCACCAAACAAATCTCTAACTCCCTTAAATTCTCCTGGTGAAGGAGACAACTTGGAACACTCCCAAATACCTGCTGTCCAATTCACTGCCTCCAGTAACACAAAGAACACCACTGTGATCCCTGTTTTGTGTGCTGAAGTCACTCTCTCTGTTTGTTATCTGAACTGCAAGCAGAGCTTCTATGCTCACTATAAAATATTCCATGGAATGAATCAATTACACACAGCAGTATGGAGGAAATCGTATAATGGGTTGGAAAGGACCTCCAAAGCTCATCCAGTCCAACCCCCTGCAGTCAGCAGGGACATCCTCCACTACAGCAGCTTGCTCACAGCCTTCTCCAGCCTCACCTTGAACATCTCCACAGATGGGGCCTCAACTACCTCCCTGGGCAACCTGCTCCAGTGTTCCAGCACCCTCATGGTGCAGAACTTGTTCTTCACATCCAATCTAAATCTGCTCTGCTCTCATTTCAAACCATTGCTCTCATCCTATCACTGCAGGCCTTTGCAAACAGTTCCTCTGCAGCCTTTTTGTAGCCCCTTCCAGGACTGGCAGGCTGCTGTTAGGTCTGTCTGGAGCTTTCTCTTCTCCAGGCTGAACACCCCCAGCTGCCTCAGCTTGTCCTCACAGAAGAAGTGCTCCAGTTCCTGATCATCTTTGTGACCCTCCTCTGGCCCTGCTCCACCAGGTCCACATCCTCCCTGTGTTGAGGGCTCCAGAGCTGGATGTAGATACTGAAGTGTGTGGGATCTTATCTCATTGCAGCAGCCAATTCAGAAAGCCTTCTGCAGGAAGAAGCAGATAGATCAGATCTGTGCTTCTCTCTCGCAAGCTGCAGTACTGCACCTGATGCTGCAACACACACCATGCATTTTTTGTTTTCTTCTGAACCATGCCAGGCTGTATGTTGACAAGCTCTGAAGCACTCTCCTGGATACAGTTCTCTCCAGGCTTATTGTAGGAGCTCTTCATGGTCACCGTTCATTTTTATGGCATGTATTAAGCTAATTATGGAAACTTTGCAGGATGTTTTCAAAACCTGTTTGTTGCAAGTCTTTGTAACTCTCCACACAAACACGATTCCTACTGTTTCTTTTCCTTTTCCACACAAACAAGTGAAAGAATCCATAGGTGTACAATGGTTGCTATTTCCAGCTGCACGCAAGGCGTTTGAGAGCACGCAGTGTTTTCCAGGGTCCAGGTAAATAACTGGGGAAACAATGATAAAAAGAGCTGGGAAAACACTGCTGAGAAACTCTGCATTCATGCACTCCTGTGCAGACCACTGACAAGTGGTGTCCCTCGGGGGTCGCTGCTGAGGCCAGAGCTGTTCAACACCTCTGCCAGTGACATGGGCAGTGGCATCGAGACACCCTCAGCTGGTCTGCAGATCACACCAAGCTGTGTGGTCCAGTTCACACACTGGAAGGGAGGGATCCATTCAGAGGGACTTGGACAAGCCAGAGCGGGGTCCAAGCCACCCTCATGAAGTTCAACATAGCCAAGTGCAGGGTTCTGCACCTGGGTGGGGACAATCCCAAGCACAAATGCAGACTGGACAAGGAGTGGCTCAAGATCAGCCCAGAGGAGGAGGACTTGGGGGTGTCAGTTCGTGACAAACTCCCCAGGAGCCAGCAATGGTCACTGGCAGCCCGCAAGGCTGATCAGTGGGCTGGAGAACCTTATCTGTAGGGACAGGCTGAGAGAATTGGGACTGTTCAGCCTGGCCAAGAGAAGACTGCAGGGAGACCTTAGGGCAGCCTTCCAGCACCTGAAGGGGGCTACAGGAGAGCTGGGGAGGGGCTTTTGACAAGGGCCTGTAGTAATAGGATGAGAGGGAATAGATTAAAACTGGAAGAGGGGAGACTGAAACTGGAAATTAGGAAGAAATTCTTTGCAGTGAGGGTGGTGAGACACTGGCACAGGTTGCTCAGGAAGGCTGTGGATGCTCCCTCCCTGGAGGTGTTAATGGCCAGGTTGGATGAGGCCTTGAGCTGGGCTAATGAGAGGTGTCCCTGCCCATGACAGGGGGTTGGAACTGGATTATCTTTAAGGTCCCTTCCAACCTAAACCATTCTATGAATCATATGAACATGCTTTGAGCACTATCAGCATAATGAGGTCTTTGTGCGTGTGACCAGGCAGCTTAATGTTTAACTTGGGCCTGAGTTCTGGCTTTTGTTAGAGGTGGACTCAGCTGTTTGGTAGCTATTTTTCTCCATAGTCTATGATCTTAGGAATCCAATTATCTGGGAACAAATTAAAAACAAATGTGAAAAGTTTTGTTGGGGTTTGGGGGGTTTTCCCACCCCCACCCCCCTTCTCTCTTTTTTCCTCTCCCCTGCAATCCATCAGGTTTGAATTAAGAGTGGTACAGGTAAATATTGATTCTGGAAATACTGAGTGCATTATGAGTCGCAGCCAAAGGATCATTAAAACAGAAAGTAGCAAGGTTTTGATAAAGATTAAAAAAAAATAAAAAATAAAAAAATCAGTGTTGTCTGCAGAGGAAAAGGCCTGAAGATCACTGCAAGAACACTGCATCTGGAAATTCAGTGAAGTTTATCCCCTAGCCTTAAACTTGCCAGTTTAAAGCACGTTTCAGAGGAGACAGAACTCTTGCTTCCCAGCTAGGAGACTTCTGCACTTTCTTGTCACTTTGGGTCTCAAGCAACATTTCTGGCCATCCTGAGACCACATCTATCACACCAGAGCACCTCAGGCCATATCTGAGTACTGAACCAGTAGAAAAGTTGCCTTTTGCAGAGCAGGTTTCTTGGAGACCACACAGCTACCACCAAGCACCTGGAGAGGGCTGGGGAGCATACTGGCCAGTAAAAAAGAAAAAAACCCTGAAGCTTCTGTTCATTTAAAAGCAATTCATAGAGTCTTCTTCACCTTGGAAAAATCAAGACCAAAGCCAAGCAAACTAGAGCTTGCCTAGGTGGCTGCAAGTCTGAAGTTGGCATCTAAAGCTGCAGTGTGCCTGTCTGCAGGTAGCACGTTGGAAGAATTATGCTGACACCTGCTTGCTCAGACATCTGCTGGGCAGGTTCTTCTCCATCTGCTGGCAGACAGAGCCAAGCATGGCACCTATAAGACTCCATTTCTCTGAATCACAGAACTAACCAGGTTGGAAAAGACCTCTAGGATCATCCAGTCCAGCCTAACCCTTCTAATTAACTAGACCATGGTGCTAAGTGCCTCATCCAGCCTCCTCCAGGTGGTGATTCCACCACCTCCCTGCAGCCCATTCCAATGCCACTCTTGCTGTGAAGAACTTCTTCCTAACATCCAGCCTAAACCTGCCCTGGTGCAGTTTGAGGCTGTGTCCTCTTGTTCTGTCCCTGGGTGCCTGGCAGAAGAGACCAACCCCACCTGGCTAAAACCTCCTTTCAGGTAATTGTAGAGAGTAGTAAGGTCTCCCTTGAGCCTCCTCTTCTCCAGGGAGCTCTTCTGGTCCCATAGTCAGGCATATCCAGAAACAGAGCATGAATACAGTCACCAGCATGATGAATCCAGGGAGAGCCTTTATAGACCATAAAGGAGACTCAGTATATCCATGGAGCTGCCCTGAGGCGAAGGTGCCAGGTGCTAACATGTACTCCAGCCTCTCCTGTAAATGGAATTCAGTCCCAAATAGGAAGGAAAGAACTCCACGATGGTTTTTGCCTCCCTACTGGTAGGCTCAGTATGAAAAGGATTCACACACAAGTCCATGAAAAGAATTTCCCTCTTCTATGCAAGTGAAGAGAAAACATGCCTGAATCTCTTCCTTCTTACTCATTTCCACACACAAAAAAAATCTCATTATAATAAATGCCCAAGTGTATTTTCAAGCCTCACATTCCCTTCCTCCCCCTGTCAGTTTGTGACTAATCAGACTCTGATTGTTTTCTTCCAATAATTATCCTGATTCAGGCTCTGGTGAATTTGGTAACAGCTTAAGAGTATCTTTTTGACATCATGTAGCATAATTAGAGCAGAGCAAGACTTCTTTTCATGATTGAATAGGGGAGGTTAGTCACATCGATGACCTCCATCAGAGCACCCATTACAATGCAATGTCTGTGTTGCTGCTAACCAAAGCACACTCCTACTGCAGTTCACAGGGAAAGACCCAAAACAAGCAAGCAACCCAAACCCCCAAAATAAACATACCCTACTGAGATGAGTGGGTACAGCTACAGGGCAAGGAGAGCTCATCAGATACTCCTTCCTACCCAATGTAATGGGGTTTGCACACACAGTCACAAAATCACAGGTTTTGACTGGTACCATCAATTGCAGCTTCATGATGCTCCATGCCACGCTCCGCACACCTTATTCATAGGTATCACATCGCAAAGCCCGGAGAGAAAGAGCTAAAGACAAAGGCTGAGCTGAAAAACTTGGAAGCATCTCCACTCCAAGGAGCACCCTGAGGGCAGCAGCTACTCTAAAGGTGCACAGATTATGGCCCCGACAATAAAAGACAAAGGCAAACGAGAGCAAATACGTTTAACAGCACTTGTCACAGACCCTTTAACAGAGATTTCTTGTCGCTGTGGTCCTACTTGTCCCCACTCACTTCCCAAGCCCTGTAGCAATCTCTATCTGTACATCTGCATCACGACATAAAACCCAGTGAAAGGACAGCAGTGGCTCTTCTAGAACAAGTATCTAAAAGACTACCTGCAGGGTTTTCCCCAGTGCAAGCTCTTCCAAGAGAAAACAAAGCAGGACAAGATGCTGAAAAAGCAGGGCACAAAATATCATACAGTGTGTGTCCACATTCCTCTGCACTACCAAAAAGGTATTAGTGGGCTTGGAGAAAAGAGCTCTGCCTGCTCCTTTTCTGCAGGAATATTGACAAAAGCATGGAGAGAGCAGAACATGAAGCAAAAAATCAAAACATGCTGTCCTGGAGTATGCCCACAAGTCGCCAGGGATGCCCAGCTCAGGGGGAGAGGTGGGCAGTGAACTTATCTAAGTCAGCACAGCCATGTCAAGCCTGGGCTGCACATGTCTGCTCTCTGCTCAGAGACACTGGCACCCCCCCTGAAAGTCAGGATGGGAACCTGGGCATCCAACCAGCAACTTAGCACCAGTATGAGCAACAAGGGTGGAAAGCACCAGAAAGTCCAAGTATGACGTGGCCATAGATTGGACTGCTGGGAGACTCCTGCTGATAAGCAGGCAAGGTGGTTAAATGACCTTCCTCAAAGGAATCCATACATTGGCCAACTCCCCAAAACAGCTGTCACAATAATTAGCTACTGATTAATATCTAATATGACACCAGTAAAATACCATCAATTATTTCAAGTGCTGGAACTTTTCAAGTACCCTGAAATACTGGGAGTGTGGCTGTTACAAGCTGAGGTCTTGATTTCCACTTCTCCAGGATAAAAAAGCAAATAAAACAAAAAGCAGACAAGTCTTCTTTTTCATTATTTATTAAGGGGAACTAAACCAAATTATTGATTCAGCTCACATGTGCAAGTGGTTGTTGGAACAGCTTTAAATTATTAGTCAGTTGGTGGGAGGTATTGCACTGAGTATCACATTTTACTGGACACTTAGGTACATTAACCACCCCTGGGAAGTTAAAGAGAGAAATGGGTAATTTAAACACCACTGGGCCGATTTATTTCTCTCTCTTTAAAGCCTCATTCCCGACTGGGAAGAGCTATTCTCATGCATATGAGTGCTGCTCAAAAGCAAGAGGCTGGCTCAGAGCACACAGAGTCTACATGTTTAAATGTGAGCAGCCTGCAAGCCCTTCCAGCAACAGAGACTTCGACTGGCCACACTTAAGAGCTGGCACTGCTGCCTCTCAGTCTGTGTGAAGCAAATCTTTAGTGGATGCTAAACAAGTCATACACTTTATATTGGCTAATTGGCACCTTTCATGCTTTACCCCACTGTGTATTTTATTACATTGACTATAAAAGAGGAGAAAAGAGGTATTTTGTTTTCCCTCCTGACTGTACAGTTCCTGAGCCCCATTACTGAGTGCTGCTGCCTGCACAGAGTGGTAAATGCTTCACCCCAAAGCAACACTTCCCTGCACACCAGCGAGAAGGCGAAGCAAGGCCAGCAGCAATTGTGCTGGTATCCAGCAAGCTCTGCTCTCAATGCTCCCATTATTTGCCACAGCCAAATCCTTTACTTGCTGAAACCACACACCAAGCCAAGCAGGTGGCCACTCTCTTATCCCCCCCCGCCAAACATTTTAAGTCCTGAATAGAAATGTGATTACATTCACACCTGCATCGACTCCTCTGCACATCCAGAAGTGAAATGGAGCTTAGTTTGCTGAGCTGATGAGCAAACCCCATTCCCAGTCACATTTGGCCAGGGTGAATCGACTGATTTGATCTCATGCCAACAGAACACAGCTGACCTCAGAGAGCAAGCAAAACGCACTGGGCTTTTTCAGCAGGTTCTACAGAGTCACCTAAAGCACACAGCGAATTATCTGCAAGTATCACAGTCGTCATACACGGAATCAACCCATTTACATCTACTATCACACACAAAGAGCAACAGAAAAGGGCTTATCTGGCAAGGTGAGACATTTCTACTCCGAGGAGAAACCAAAAATCCTAAGAAGCTGCAAGTCACAGAAGAAAGGGGAAAAACAAAACCAGAAAAATCACTTCTGAGGCTGAAGTCAGTTACTGTTCTGCAGCACTGCTGCTGTAGGCAAGGAGCCAAGAGCTGCTTACTCTTTTGTAATGGTCACAGGAAAATTTACTTCTGCCACGAACAGGGACCTGAAAGCTCATACTACTTATTGGCATATTTCACGTGAGCATGTACTGCCCGAGTGCAGCTTGCCCTTCCTTCTCCAGGGGTCTGCAGTTCAGTGATGATATATACACTGGCATGTGAGGCTGGGCTGGTTAATTTTAGCTGAACTCAGGCATGCACTCTGCTCAGATTTCTAACACTGTCACATTTTACAGCTCCCACCCCTCCTGTAGCTCTTCTCTTCCACTCTGGTTGCTCTCTTCTCTTACTACTGTCTGCAACATGGGAGTGTCAATGTTTAACGCTAAACAGGATCAAGATGTTTGAGTTTATAGATGCACTAAATAATGAAGCTCTTTGCAGAAGGTATAAAGTTGGGCAGGTCTCCTGTGTTAGACACTGTGGGTATTAAAAGGACAATTACTAAACATTTTGTTTGGTGTGGGGAGGTTGTTTTTATATACAACCAGTAGAAGACTTTCTACCCACTCCAGACAATCTCCTTCATTTCAATGCTCCCAATAGCTCTGGAGATTTATGCTTTGAATGGGACATGCAAAATTTTCCACACCACAAAAATCCAGATGTACTTTTTTTTTTTTTTAATTTGGAGCATTCACAGTATCAAATGACAGAAGGTTTTACCTATCACAACTGCAAGCTAAAAGGCTGAATTAGAGCTCAAGTGGACACTCTCATGATCTGCTGTAGCCCTGAGCAAAGCCTGGTACAGCCAACAAGAGCCAGAGTCACCCCAAGCCCCATGATCTGACCACACTTGCTGGCATTCCTTAAAAACAGAGAGAACTGCCCCCTGTAAGCTCCTCTTCTTGGATGTTTAACTATTAGAAGAAAAAAAAAAAAAAAAAAAAAGGTTGCCAGTGTTGACTAGGTGAGAAGCAATGACTGCTTCACCTCTTGCCAAGATGAAGGACAGATGTCTGACATTTCAACTGCTTGCTTTTCAAAAGGCACACTTCTACCAGAGTAAAATCTATAGGGGTCTTTTAACTGCTCCATGAAAAGCAAATAGCTTGGGAGCCACGGCGTCTCCACATCAGCTCTCCCTCCAGCAAGGCTCACTCGGTGCCAGCTGAGGTGTGTGCTTGTTTTGGGGAGGTGGGGGATGAACAGGCCTTTGATGGAGCTTGCAGAGCACATGGTTCCTAGGAAGGACAAGGAGCTGCTTTCCCTGCACCCAAGGTGCTGCTTTCCCTACTCGGCACCGAGTGCTGTGCCTCTGATGTATGCAGCTGCGCTCAACTGTGCTACAGGCATCGGCTCTGCTCGGGCAGTGGCAGGGCTGAGTGTGAGAGGTCAGGATTGCACATAGGCCCTCAAAAATCCCAGCCATTGAAGAAGGGAAAAAGATCTGACTTCGGGCAGCTACAGCCCAGCTCTCACAGACTGCACTGGGTCGGAAAGGATCCTCAAAGGTCATCTTGCCCAACCCCTTCTGCAGCCAACAGGGACACATGACCTTAGACCAGGCTCCCCAGGGCCACATTGAGCCTGATCCTGAATGTCTCCAGAGATGAGGCCTGAAAGCATCCAATACCAGAATATTCAACGTGGTCACTTCCCAAAACTCAAGTGTCATTCTGCATGCTTGGCCTGTGACAGCAGATGAGCCTTCTAAAGGTTTCTGATGAAGACTGACTCACTTTCTCTGTTCAGAGAAGGTATGAGAGAGTGTCCCAAACAGCTGCTGTAATTTCACTGGTATTTTTCACCTGGGGTCACAATCTGTATTGCTTCAGTATCATCTCCTCTGGGCAGAGAGCCAGAGCCAGAGCCACAGGCAGAATAAAACAGACAAACTGTCACTGCTGCCTCAGACTCTGAGAAAGAAAGAGTAAGGAAAAGACTCCAAGAGATAGCAATAACCTGAAAAGGGCTAGAAATGAAACCTGACTGGCCACGTAGCATCTTAAGCACAAACTCAATTCCCTGTTCTGTTTTCTCAATTGCTCAGATCAGTTCACCAAAACAAGATGCACAGTTGTGCAGCAACTCCAAATGGAAGTGCAATCAGTCTTGAAGGCATACGTCAGCTCCCAGCAATGTGTGAAGATGAAAGCTACGTCAGCCAAACGGTGGGGCCAGAAACATTACGAAGGAACAAAAGCAATCTGTTGTGGGGATTAAGGACTCACAGAAATTGGCCTTTATCTTGCCTGAGAAACCCAATCCCAGCCTTCTTTCAGCCAAGAAGGACAAGAGACCATTCCCTTTTGGCTCAGTGAGTCTCCAAAACCAGAGGCTGTGTAGGTTCAGTCCATACCTGCGCTCTGAAGTCATCAGCAAACTACCCTCTGCTCCCACCAACAGGATGTCCAATGCCACTCAAAAAACAATCAATGATCCTGTGTTGCCCTTCTCACTTTGTAAAATGGAACTTAGTTCAGTGGCCAAGATTTTTCACGAGAGGCAATGCTGCTGCAGTTGCCAGAGGCTAACGAGAGGTAATGCTCTCCAGTGCTTGGAATGACATAAAGTAAGATGTAGCTAAGACAGGGATAAAAAAAAAAAATTAATCAGTGCAATTGAGTCATGACAGCCAAGAACCAGCTCACTGCTATCTCTGCCAACCACGAGGAACACCAAGCTTGGAAGAAACAAAAGGAGGAGGAAACAAAACCCAAACTAGAGCGAGCACTTCACCACACACTGGCTTCAAGCACCTACTGAACTCTTAATTACTTAGCAGACATTTACCTCCTCTGAACAGGAGGACTGTACTGAAGGTGGTTGTTGGAGACTGACACATTAACTCCATTATTTTTAAAGATTATTGATGGCAAAAGTGAGAAGGGGTCAATTATCTTGCTAAAAAGTTTCTCTATATTCTGCCCATGCTGCTATTTCTAATGCTCTTCTAATGCTCCTGCTGCTCTTGGGCACTGTCAGAAGTGGGACAGTTGGCTAGACAAATCTTAGGTGTGACCTACTTTTGAAGGACCTATTTTTATTTTAAGCTGCAGTTTTAGGATAGTGAAAAATACTTTGTGACAGCTGAGCATTAATTTGTGTTGCAAAGACTCAATCCCAAGGATACACAAAAAGACTCGGAGTCTCAGAAGAGTTCAGCATCCCAGATAGGGCCAGATTGTCACAAGACCAAACTCCCATCAAAACAAACCACCACGTTTTCAGAAACTTTCAGATGGCTTTTTAAAAACCTAAGTGAGTGCAAGGATTGCTGCATTTTTCAAACCTGATTCTCAGTAGGGATGAAGGAATAGAGAGATCTGCATTTATGTATAGATGGGGGAACTAAGCCCACGCAGCTATCAGTCCCTAAATGTTTTAATAATGAGATCTTGAGATAGAAGTCCTGCATATAGATTAGAAGGGACCTTAAAGATCATCTAGCTCCAAGCCTCTACATTGGTATNCTCTTGTAAAAAGTCTCTCCCAGATCTCCTGTAGCCCCTTGAGGTGCTGGAAGGCTGCTCTAGTGTCTCCTTGGAGTCTTCTTTCCTCACAGCTGTTCCTGCAGGGGAGGTTTTCCAGCTCTCTCATCATCATGGTGGCCTCCTCTGGATGTGCTCCAGCAGCTCCATGTCCCTCATGCTGGGGGCCCCAGAACTAGAAGCAGTGCTGCAGGTTGGGTCTCAGCAGAGCAAAGGGGCAGAATCCCCTCCTTGTGCTGCTGCTGCTCTCTCTGCTTGGGATGCAGCCCAGCACATAGCTGCCTGCTGGGCTGCCAGTGACCATTGCTGGCTCACTGGGAGTTTGTCACCAACTGACACCCTCAAGTCCTCCTTTTCTAGACTGCGCTCAAGATACTCTTTGCCCAGCCTGGATCTGTGCTTATATGAGCATAGTCACCACCATTTCTCCATAGGTGCAGCATTTCTGCTTTTATGAAGTTGTTTATTATATTGCTGCACATCCTGGAGAACAGGCACAAAGCTTTCTGCAGAGCCAGGGCTTTGCCACAGTGACACAAAAGGAGGAGGTATTCTTCATAGAATCATAGAATGGTTTAGGTTGGAAGTGACCTCAGAGATCATCTAGTTCCAACCTCCTGCAATAAATTGTTCCTGCTAATCAGTTTCCAAATCATATAAGTTGTGGGGTGGTTTTTTTCCCTCCCAAACAACAAAAAAATTGAAGTGCTGAATTAATTTCCACAAGCATAACAAACTTAATGCAATCATCTTGCATTTGGCCATCTGTTTCACAGATAGGAATCTAACTGAATCTTCCACTGACTGCTAACTTCCTAAATTAAATTGTCTTTGCTGACCCTGCTTTCAGCTCAGTTCCTCCTGCTCCCATTTAAACTGTTTGGAGGGCTTCCTGTAGAATGATCTATATGTCAATTACACAGAAGACAACTGGCAAGGGTTAAAGCTGCACATTTGGCACCAGATGTGACTCGATGTGCAGAGGAGGGCACTGTGCCTGTCTGTGGTATGGACTAAGGGAATATCTGGACTGCAGAGGCTCTATTGGAAAATCCTTAGCTCCCCTTTCTCCACCATGGGCTGCCATGAGAGCAGAGCCCTTTTCAGTCGATGTGCTTGCATATTAGTGAAGAATTGAAGAAACAGCCCTCCCAGCAGGATCCAGCCTCTGTAAGGAATTAGAGCTTGTGCCTATATATAAGGATGAGCTTTTTTATCCCTAAAGGCCATTTACAGACCTGCCAGTGCCAGCCAGGCCCCCAGTTACCTGTGCACTCTCTTTGGGGTGAAGAACCATCCTCTGCACAATATAAGAGGAAAATTCTGCTCCACCATTCCCTGCTGACCTTATGTATTACTGGGCAAGGAGGGAGGGGGGAGGCTGACTGCCAGCACAGCCAGCCAGGGCAAGTGCTGCTGCAGGCAGGATGCTAGACTCATAGAGTCAGTAGCCCATCGGCCTGGATCCATGAGGGCAAATCCTATGCTACTAATTAGAGAGGTTCACTGGAGTGACAGCAGCCTATGCTTTCATTGATCTGGTGATTAAAATCAATGCTGGGGGGGTTTACTGAAATTCCTAATACTGAGCCTCTAACACAGCCTTCTGCAAAAGAGAAAAACATGTAGTAGTGCAGTAAAATTTATAGTAGGCTACAGATGAATAATTTAAAACAATTTTTATGGTTGATCAAAAATTGAAAGCACAGGCACAATTCCCACAAGTGTAGGAGGTGCAGGCATCTCCTCCTGAGAGCTTCCTTGCACAGCTAGAGGCCACATAAAGGCCTTCTGCATCTTCCTGAAAAAAATCATTCCAGCAAAGGAAAGAATCTTTGTGCTGCTTCTGATGCTTTATTCAGAAATATATATATATAGCACAGGCTTTCACAGCACTGTCACAAAGCAAATCTCATCTATTCTGGGCACAAAGGCTTTTAACACAGATATTTAATGGGAATTGTTAATTCTCAAGCAGCATGGCCCACCAAGCCAACACTTCTGTATTTCACTTCCTTATGATGGCTTTTGATACAGATCTTTTCCAAATGTGGATGGTTAAAGGATGTCCATTATTACTAATACACTTTTAAATATCATATGGCAGCAAGGAGGTTGATCAAAAGACCTGCAAGCTCTGGAAAATCCAGGAAGCCCAAGGCAGTGACAGCACCACCCTCACAGGAGCCTCCATCACTCAAATCCCAGTGTAATTTTATGCACACCTACGTAATCCCCTTCTCACTTTGAGATCCTGCATTTAGCTTCCCATCTTAAGTCCTGCTTCTGCCTGAACACCTACACCTACTGAAGCATTACTCCAGTACTTATGTTCTTAAAATTAGCTCAGTAACAGGTTTAATGAGAAGAAAAATGAGATTAAATTTACAAGGAATAAACCCCTGTAACTAATCTGCTGTGGCCGTTTGAATGGGGTCCACAGATATTAAACATTAGGCTTCTTTTGTTTGCTTTTAGCTTTGTAAACTTAGTCTTCCTTCAGACAAGAACATTCATTTAAATGTTCCCACAGGCTGGAGGGGAAAGCACATCTCTGTATGAACTGAGCTGGTTTAAAGTAAGATCAGATCAGAACACTGGGGCAGATAAAATCAGAGCAATTTACTGGTAATCACTGGGGAGGATGGAGCCTACCAGCACAGAAACCAGGCATGGACATCAGCTAAATCAGTTATTCTTTTTTGCCTGGAGCAAGGGTTGGAGGAATGCAGAACAAAGAGCAGGCTCTGCTAGCTTGAAAAAAAATAAATTAAGAAAAAGAAAGGAAAAAAAATGAAGGGCATATGCATAGATAAATCCTAAAAACAGGAATTCAGAAACTAACCACAGAAACACCAAGAGGAAAGAAAGGAAAAAGCAGAACTGTCAGGGCTGGTTCTCCATCTTCCTGCTCAAGCACAACTAATACTTATAGTGTTACCTTCTCCAGTTCTTTGGCATCTGAATAATCTAAAAGCTGTAAAATAGGTGAGAGAAAAAGAAAGGAAGAGTGGCAATAGCACAGAGTTGAGCTTTCAGGTTATAGGCCACTTGTTTCCAAAAGGCAGGATGAGAGCCTGTCTAAAACTTTGACCTGTAGCAAATGAATTAAACTACCAGCAGGCAGCTGTGAATGAAATCTAAAATGATCTGCTAAATCCACCTAGAAGTAAAAGGCAGCTTTTTGGGGTTGGTTTGGTTGGGTTTTAAGCAGTGGCAATTCTAGCACAGAACTGACAGAACTGAGACCTCCACTGGAGTGCTGCACCCANCCTGCTGACTGCAGGGGGTTGGACTGGATGCCCTTTGGAAGCCCTTTCCAACCCAATCTATGAATTCTATTCTAATTCCATTCTATGTGTTTTTAGCACCTTTGGCAGCTCTTTCGTTACAAGTTTTGTTGGTGCATCACAAGGATGCTATGGATTATCTATATTTCTACAAATAACTTCACAGGTCTCTCTTGCAGCTCTTCTCCAGAGCCATCACTGTTGGATTCCTGAAGACCACAGCTTGCCACGAGGCTTTCACTCGTGGCTGCATTTATCATGCACAGCAGCCTCGGCAAAGTAACAAATTACCACCAGAGAATAACCTGGGGACATGCTGTGAGAATTGGAAGGCTGGAGTCAGGCAACTGGCAATTAGTGAATGCTTCTGGGCCAGTTTCCGATTAGCTCAGTCATAAGCATCATTTTAAGGCCCTCAGTGAGGTGAGTGACACTGGTAGGCAGGCATTAAAGGAGGGCACACTTGCCCCTGTCAGAGCCATTTGCAGACAAAGATGAATAAGACTGACTCAGGCAGGCTCACAGGATGTTAGAGGTTGGAAGGGACCTAAAGAGATCATCAACTCCAACCCCCCTGCCACGGCATACAGTCTAGCTCAGGTCACAGAGGAACACATCCAGACAGGCCTTGAAAGGCTCCAGAGAAGGAGACTCCTCAACTTCTCTGGGGAGCCTGTGCCAGTGCTCTGGGACCCTTACAGTAAAGAAGTTCCCCCTTGTGCTGAGGTGGCACCTCCTGTGCTGCAGCTTCCATCCATTGCTCCTTGTCCTTGACTCACTGCCTTAAACCAGGCTTGCCCCATCACCACCAACTCCTTTGGCAGGGAGGCCAAGCCACAATCTGCAGCAGCTGCTAGCACCTGCCTTTTGTGTAAGGGGCACAGGCTGTGCAGGTTATATGCTGACACTTGCCCAGTGTTTTGAAAACCAGTAATGCAGCAAATAAATACTCAGCAGCATCCTGAGGACGCATTCCTGTGTTGCTTCCTGCAGCACATCTGTTCCTGTACCTCTACATTAGCAAGTCTTCCTTTCTTAGCATAACTGGCAGGACAGAGCACATTACTCTGACAATCTAAACAAGGCAGTCTTTGCAGCCTTTTTAATAGTCCTGTCTATTCAGTACAGAATCATAGAATCAGTCAGGGTTGGAAGGGACTACAAGCATCATCTAGTTCCAACCCTCCCTGCCATGGGCAGGGACACCTCACGCTAGATCAGGCTGTCCACAGCCTCATCCAGCCTGGCCTTAAACGCCTCCAGGAATGAGGCTTCCACCACCTCCCTGGGCAACTCGTTCCAGGGTCTCACCACTCTCATGGTGAAAAACTTCCTAACACCCAGTCTGAATCTACCCATTTCTAGCTTTGTTCCATCCCCTCCAGTCCTATCACTACCTAATGTCCTAAAAAGTCCCTCCCCAGCTTTCTTGCAGGCCCCCTTCAGATACTGAAAGGTCACAATAAGATCACTTTGGAGCCTTTATATTTTCTCCTTACAAACTACAACATGGCAAGGCCTGGGTAAGGGGTGAGGGTAAGGAGAGCTTTGCCAACGCTTCAGGGACACCTGCTTCATGCTGCTGACATTTTGTTTTCTCAACTCTCTGCAGATGCTAGTCTCAAAAAGCAAATAACTCAAAGATCAGATTAGCAGACTGATATCTCCATAGGCACTGCTAAGACTGGCAGACCTCATAAAAGTACTTACCAGCCCTGGGACCAGCCTCCACCCCCACAGAAGGATTCGTCACAATTAGCATCAGTTGTGTTTAGTAAAGCAGATGTCTAACAAAGTAATCAACCTGTAACTTTTACAGGGGGTTAAACATTTCCCCCTCCTTTCCAATATTTAGCAAATGATCCATGGGCCCCCAAATGTATTGCATCCTGCTTTATGCTATCTTGAGACTCCCCTCCTCTAATCAGTCAATTCATCGACAATCACTTGTCAGCAAAACCAAAAACCAACAACCAAGCCAGAACAAAAAAGCTTGTTGAGCAAATGTCAGAGAACATTAAATTAACCAGCAATGAACAGCTGACACCAAACTGAACCCAACACATGGCCCCATGCACGTTATTGCTAAACACACATAGTCAATCCTCCAATCTTTCTACCTTCAAAATGTCATTAAAGGATCTCTATTTTACGACACAAAAAGATTTGCTTGAGGGCGGATAGGAAGCCTAACATTAAGTACCACCATAAAAAACTCAGCTATTGCTTTCTTGCCACTTGGATTCAAGGCACTGTTTGACCCCTGAGTACAAACTGAACTTATTTAGCATGCTCTCCTCAGCTCAGAGTGACCCTCCAGATATTTCTGTGTGCTTCTGTTTGCACAGAAAAAGTTTAATCCTACAGGAAGGTCTCTCAAGCACCCATTCGAGTCTACATTAAGTTTTCTGCCTGCTTCATGGAGTTTGGTTAGTTTGCTCAAAGAAGGAACAGGTTGTGATGGTTTGGGAGTTACACCCCCCCACCCCATGAAAAAAAAATCACCCAGACTAGACTCAGCCAGCTGGAATTTAAGGACTGAAGCTCTATTTACAGCTCAGCACAATATCCAAGCAGATATATACACAATATACAGGAATAGTTACAGAAATATACAAGTTAAAGGTAATACAGAAACACAATCCTCCTCCAAGAAACCAGAGTCCCCAGGAGGGGCTCCCAACCACCCTTCCACCTTCTTTCCACTCCTCTACCTTACCCTAGGGTTTGCCTTACATGCAAGGTGAGTTTGGAGGATTGGCAAGGGGAGTTAGAAGCAGAGTGATTAGTTGGGTTACACAGCAGAGAGGCCAGAAGACACACACCAGGTAGAGAGCAAGAGACTCTCTCTTATCTATATCTGTGTCCTTGTTCTTATACATCTCAGCAAGCCTGTGAGTGAAGCAGACATCACCACTGTTTGCTTTTCACAGCCTATAATCTAATTTTCTCCATTAAAATATTCCAATTAGCCTCAAACCAGCACACAGGTTTCCAATATTAGAGAGCTACCCCCTGATTAATTCCAGTCTTCACATGACCATAAACACATCTAAACAGTAGTTGAAGGTACCACCATAAAGAGATTTTCTAACATTGAAGTGGTCATTGGTCCTAACCTGAGGAGCTAAATCAAAATCAGCCAGTGGCTGAGAGCAACACACAGATATCAGACACCTCGGAGAGCCCAAGGGATGTGCTCTCAGGGGCAAGGTAACAACAAGCCTCCTAAGGACCTGCTACTCCAGGGAATCAGCTGGGCTTAGCAGTGCAGGTGGCTCCCAAAAAGACCTAGTAATCAGCAGCATCTTTAAGCTCCCTTCTGCAAGAACGAGTGCAGCCTGCCACATCCAGCCCCATGCCAACATATGCCTATCAAAGAGCACATGGGTACTGCAGCTCTCTGGGCCCAATTCCCTTTCTACTGAGGTCCGCAGCCACTGTTGACTCCAGAGCCAGTTCCATGCAATAAAACTGCACAAAGAAAGTGGGAAGCTTGATGGCTTTCTCTCCTGGCAGCAAAGGCCAGTCAGTTAAGGACAGGTTATCTGGGGACAGAAAGATAAAGCTGCATGGTGACGTGGGGGCAGGGTACCTCAGTACATACATTCACTCTCTCAACAAAGCAGAAAGCCTACCAGGCAATACTTGCAGTATTTTAAACACAGGTTGTTGAGTAACAGGAGAAGAACCATAGCTGCATGAGAGTAAGGTGCCCTGAATTGTAGGTAAGGATTTCCTCTTCCTACTGCTTGACAAAATTTTCAGCCTTCAGTAAACCTTTTTATTTCTCTACATGCCTCTCACCCTTCCCAGTCTTTGTCTGTCTTACTTAGGTAAGATTTCTTAGACATATTTATAGGAGATGCCTTCAGGACAGGGGCTGCCCCTCTGTGTTTCAGTAGCACCTAGCACAACGCTGCTGTGGTCTCAGTAATGATTCTGGGCAATCTAAACATTTGAATGTTTTTCAAAAGGCCAAAAATTTGCCTCCCAAATCCACACTTGGTCATGAAAATAAAAAGCCAGAAGAGACTAATTCTTCTAAATCACCCAAACATTTCATCCTTACAAATCCTGGTATCCAATATTCTGGATCCTGTCCTAATGTCATTTTTTTCAGGAGAATGCCTTAAATCAAAATCAAACAGCAACTGTTTCTGCCTTCCACATTCTAAAAGTATCAGGATAAGGCAGCAGCACCTGTGCGGTCTTGGATACCTCTGCCAAAGCCAAGCTAGCATCTAGGCAAGTCTGTGAAAGTGCTGACCCTGATATAGTGAATCCAGTAATAGTTCAGTTCCTCACTCACATTATTTACGTGCATTTGGGGCGCTGAAAAGTGACTTCAAAGACTTATTAAGCAGGCAAGCAAAAAAGGGAGGGGGGGCAAGCAAAAAA